>CAJHQP010008403.1:0-27169 GCA_905132765.1 Moricandia arvensis | reverse complement strand
TTAGAATCATGAAAATATTGCCATATGTTCTAAAAGGCTAATCTGGAATCATCTGAATAGAAAGTGGGATAACTTCTTCTTCATAACTCCCATGAGATTTATTCAACTTCATGGTGATTCTCCACTAATTAATGGTTCCAATCATGATTCTTACATCTTGGTTCCTCCTGGTTTGATTAGAATCATGAAAATATTGCCATATGTCCGAACAGGCTAATCTGGAATCACCTGAATAAAAAGTGGGATAGCTTATTCCTCACAACTTCTAAGAGAATTACTCAAATTCATGGTGATTTTCCCCTTATAAATGGTTCCAAATCAAGCTTCTTATATCATGTTTCCTCCTATTTTGATTATAATCATGAACATATTGCCATGTGTCGGAATAGGTTAATCTGAATTCACCTGAATAGAAAGTGGGATAACTTCTTCCTCATAACTTCTATGAGATTTATTCAACTTACTGGTGACTCTCCACTTATCAATGGTTTTAAATCATGCTTCTTACATCTGTATTCATCCTGGTTTGACTAGAATCATGAAAATATCGACATATGTCCGAACAGGCTAATCAGGAATCAGCTGAATAGAAAGTGGGATAGGTTCTTCCTCATAACTCCTATTAGATTTATTAAACTTCCTGGTCATTGTCCACTTATAAATGGTTCCAAATCAAGATTCTTACATCTTGGTTTCTTTTGTTTTGATTCTAATCATGAAGATATTGCCATATGTCGGAATAGGCTAATCTGGATTCACCTGGACGGAAAGTTGGATATGTTCTTCCTCATAACTTCTAAGAGATTTATTCAACTCCCTGGTGAATCTAAACTAATTAACGGTTCCAAATCATGATTCTTACATCTTTTTTCTTCCTAGTTAAAATAGAATCATGAAAATATTGCCATATATTCTAACAGGGTAACCTGGAATCAGCTGAATAGAAAGTGAGATAGCTTCTTCTTCATAACTTCTATGTGATTTATTCAACTCACTGGAGACTATACACATATTAATGGTTCCAAATCATGATTCTTACATATTTTTCATCCTGTTTTGATTAGAATCATGAAAATATCGACATATGTCCGAACATGCTAATCTGGAATCAACTGAATAGAATGTGGGATAGCTTCTTCCTCATAACTCCTATGAGATTTATTAAACTTCCTGGCCATTGTATACTTATGAATGGTTCCAAATAAAGCTTATTATATGCTGGTTACTCCTGTTTTAATTATAATCATGAAGGTATTGCCATATGTCAGAACATGCTAATCTGGATTCACCTGAATAGAAAGTGGGATAGGTTCTTCGTCATAACTTCTAAGAGATTTATTCAACTCCCTGGTGACTCTATAATAATTAACGGTTCAAAATCATGATTCTTACATCTTTGTTCTTCCTGGTTTGATTAGAATCATGAAAATATTGCCATATGTTTTAACACACTAATCTGGAATAAGCTGAATAGAAAGTGGGATAGATTCTTCGTCATAACTCCTATGAGATTTATTCAACTTCATGTTTATTCTCCACTAATTAATGGTTCCAATTATGATTCTTACATCTTGATTCCTTCTGGTTTAATTAGAATCATTAAAATATTGCCATATGTTCTAACAGGCTAATCTGGAATCAGCTGAATAGAAAGTGGGATAACTTCTTCTTCATAACTCCTATGAGATTTATTCAACTTCATTGTGATTCTCCACTAATTAATGGTTCCAATCATGATTTTTACATCTTGGTTACTCCTGTTTTGATTAGAATCATGAAAATATTGCCATATGTCCGAATAGGCTAATATGGAATAAGCTGAATAGAGTGTTTGATAGCTTCTTCTTCATAACACCTATGTGATATATTAAACTTACTGGTGTTTTTCCCAAATCAAGCTTCTTATATCCTGGTTCTTCTTGTTTTGGTTGTAATCCTGAAGATATCGCCATATGTTGGAATAGGCTAATCTGGATTCACCAAGATAAAATGTGGGATAACTTATTCCTCATAACTTTTAAGAGATTTATTCACTTTCCTGGCGACTCTTCACTGGTTAATGGTTCCGAATCATGTATCTTACAGCTTTGTTCATCCTGGTTTGATTAGAATAATGAAAATATTGGCATATTTCCGAAAAGGCTAATATGGAATCAACTGAATATAAAGTGAGATAGCTTCTTCCTCATAACTCCTATGAGATTTATTCAACTTCCTGTTGATTGTCCACTTATAAATGGTTCCAAACCAAGCTTCTTAGATCTTGGTTTCTTTTGTTCTGATTTTAATCATGAAAATATTGCCATATGTTGGAATAGGCTAATCTGGATTCACCTTAATAGAAAGTAGGATAGGTTCTTCCTCATAACTTCTAAGAGATTTATTCAACTCCCTGGTGACTCTACACTAATTAATGGTTGCAAATCATGGTTCTTACATCTTTGTTATTCCTAGTCTGATTAGAATCATGAAAATATTGCCATATGTTCTAACATGCTAACCTGGAATCAGCTGAATAGAAAGTGGGATAGTTTCTTCTTCATAACTCCTATGATATTTATTCAACTCCCTGGAGACACTACACTAATTAATGGTTCCAAATCATGATTCTTACATATTTTTTCTTCCTGGTTTAATTAGAATCATGAAAATATTGCCATATGTTCTAATAGGCTAATCTGAAATCAGCTGAATAGTAAGTGGGATAGCTTCTTCTTCAGAACTCCTATGAGATTTATTCAAGTTCATGGTGATTCTACACTAATTAATGGTTCCAATCATGATTCTTACATATTGGTTCCTCCTGTTTTGAGTAGAATCATGAAAATATTGCCATATATCCGAACAGGCTAATCTGGAATCACCTGAATAGAAAGTGGGATAGCTTCTTCCTCACCACTTCTAAGAGATTTATTCAACTTCATGGTGATTTTCCCCTTATAAATGGTTCCAAAACAAGCTTGTGATATCCTGGTTCCTCCTGTTTTGATTATAATAATGAAGATATTGCCATGTGTCGGAATAAGTTAATCTGGATTCACCTGAATAGAAAGTGGGATAACTTCTTCCTCATAACTTCTAAGAGATTTATTCAACTTCCTGGTGACTCTCCACTGATTAATGGTTCCAAATCATGCTTCTTACATCTTTGTTCATCCTGGTTTGATTAGAATCATGAAAATATCAACATATGTCCGAACCGGCTAATCTGGAATCAGCTGAATAGAAAGTGGGATAGTTTCTTCCTCATAACTCCTATGAGATTTATTAAACTTCCTGGTCATTGTACACTTATGAATGGTTCCAAATAAAGCTTCTTATAACCTGGTTCCTCCTGTTTTGACTATAATCATCAAGATATTGCCATATTTCGGAACATGCTAATCTGGATTCACCTGGATAGAAAGTGGGATAGGTTCTTCCTCATAACTTCTAAGAGATTTATTCAACTCCCTGGTGACTCTACACTAATTAATGGTTCCAAATCATGATTCTTACATCTTTGTTCTTCCTAGTTAAAATAGAATCATGAAAATATTGCCATATATTCTAACAGGCTAACCTGGAATCCTCTGAATAGGAAGTGGGATAACTTCTTCTTCATAAGTCCTATGAGATTTATTCAACTCCCTGGTGACTCTACACTAATTAACGGTTCAAAATCATGATTCTTACATCTTTGTTCTTCCTGGTTTGATTAGAATCATGAAATTATTGCCATAAGTTCTAACAGGCTAATCTAGAATCATCTGAATACAAAGTGGGATAGCTTTTTCTTCATAACTCCTATGAGATTTATTCAACTTCATGGTGATTCTCCACTAATTAATGGTTCCAATCATGATTCTTACATCTTGGTTACTCCTGTTTTGATTAGAATCATGAAAATATTGTCATATGTCCGAACAGGCTAATTTGAAATAAGCTGAATAGAGTGTTTGATAGCTTCTTCTTCATAACACCTATGTGATATATTAAACTTACTGGTGTTTTTCCCAAATCAAGCTTCTTATATCCTGGTTCTTCCTGTTTTGGTCGTAATCCTGAAGATATCGCCATATGTTGGAATAGGCTAATCTGGATTCACCTGGATAAAATCTGGGATAACTTATTGCTCATAACTTTTAAGAGATTTATTCAACTTCTTCGTGACTCTTCACTGGTTAATGGTTCCGAATCATGTTTCTTACATCGTTGTTCATCCTGGTTTGATTAGAATAATGAAAATATTGGCATATGTCCGAACATGCTAATATGGAATCAACTGAATATAAAGTGAGATAGCTTCTTCCTCATAACTCCTATGAGATTTATTCAACTTCATGTTGTTGTCCACTTATAAATGGTTCCAAACCAAGCTTCTTACATCTTGGTTTCTTTTGTTTTGATTATAATCATGAAGATATTGCCATATGTCGGAATAGGCTAATGTGGATTCACCTAAATAGAAAGTGGGATATGTTATTCCTCATAAATTCTAACAGATTTATTCAACTTCCTGGTGACTCTCCACAGATTAATGGTTCCAAATCATGCTTCTTGCACCTTTGTTCATCCTGGTTCAATTAGAATCATGAAAATATCGACATATGTCCGAACAGGCTAATCTGGAATCAGCTGGATAGAAAGTGGGATAGCTTCTTCCTCATAACTCCTATGAGATTTATTAAACTTCCTGGTCATTGTACACTTATGAATGGTTCCAAATAAAGCTTCTTATATCCTGGTTCCTCCTGTTTTGATTATAATCATGAAGATATTGCCACATGTCGGAACATGCTAATCTGGATTCACCTGAATAGAAAATGGGATAGGTTCTTCCTCATAACTTCTAAGAGATTTATTCAACTCCCTGGTGACTCTACGCTAATTAATGGTTCCAAATAATGATTCTTACATCTTTGTTCTTCCTAGTTAAAATAAAATCATGAAAATATTGCCATATGTTCTAACAGGCTAACCTGGAATCAGCTGAATAAAAAGTGGGAAACATTCTTCTTCATAACTCCTATGAGATTTATTCAACACCCTGGTGACTATACACTAATTAACGGTTCAAAATCATGATTCTTACATCTTTGTTCTTCCTTGTTTGATTAGAATCATGAAATTATTCCCATATGTTCTAACAGGCTAATCTGGAATCAGCTGAATAGAAAGTGGGATACCCTCTTCTTCATAACTCCTATGAGATTTATTCAACTTCATGGTGATTCTCCACTAATTAATGGTTCCAATCATGATTCTTACATCTTGGTTCCTCCTGGTTTGATTAGAATCATGAAAATATTGCCATATGTCCGAACAGGCTAATCTGGAATCACCTAAATAGAAAGTGGGATAGCTTCTTCCTCACAACTTCTAAGAGATTTAGTCAACTTCATGGTGATTGTCCCCTTATAAATGGTTCAAAATCAAGCTTGTTATATCCTGGTTCCTCCTGGTTTGATTATTATAATGAAGATATTGCCATGTGTCGGAATAGGTTAATCTGGATTCACCTGAATAGAAAGTGGGATAACTTCTTCCTCATAACTTCTTAGAGATTTATTCAGCTTCCTGGTGACTCTCCACAGATTAATGGTTCCAAATCATGCTTCTTACACCTTTGTTCATCCTTGTTCGATTAGAATCATGAAAATATTGACATATGTCCGAACAGGCTAATCTAGAATCAGCTGAATAGAAAGTGGGATAGCTTCTTCCTCATAACTCCTATGAGATTTATTAAAATTCCTTGTAATTGTACACTTATGAATGGTTCCAAATAAAGCTTCTTATATCCTGGTTCCTCTTGTTTTGATTATAATCATGAAGATATTGCCATTCGTCGGAACATGCTAATCTGGATTCACCTGAATAGAAAGTGGGATAGGTTCTTCCTCATAACTTCTAAGAGATTTATTCAACTCCATGGTGACTCTACACTAATTAATTGTTCCAAATCATGATTCTTACATCTTTGTTCTTCCTAGTTAAAATAGAATCATGAAAATGTTGCCATAGATTCTAACAGGCTTACCTGCAATCAGCTGAATAGAAAGTGGGATAGCTTCTTCTTCATAAGTCCTATGAGATTTATTCAACACCCTGGTGACTCTACACTAATTAACGGTTCAAAATCATGATTCTTACATCTTTGTTCTTCCTTGGTTTGATTAGAATCATGAAATTATTGCCATATGTTCTAACAGGCTAATCTGGAATCAGCTGAATAGAAAGTGGGATACCTCTTCTTCATAACTCCTATGAGATTTATTCAACTTCATGGTGATTCTCCACTAATTAATGGTTCCAATCATGATTCTTACATCTTGGTTACTCCAGTTTTTATTAGAATCACGAAAATATTGCCATATGTCCGAACAAGCTAATTTGGAATAAGCTGAATAGAGTGTTTGATAGCTTCTTCTTCATAACACCTATGAGATATATTCAAACTTACTGGTGGTTTTCCACTTATAAATGGTTCCAAATCAAGCTTCTTATATCCTGGTTCCTCCTGTTTTGGTTGTAATCCTGAAGATATCGCCATATGTCAGAATAGGCTAATCTCGATTCACCTGGATAAAATGTGGGATAACTTATTCCTCATAACTTCTAAGAGATTTATTCAACTTCCTGGTGACCCTTCACTGGTTAATGGTTCCAAATCATGCTTCTTACATCTTTGTTCATCCTGGTTTGATTAGAATAATGAAAATATTGGTATATGTCTGAACATGCTAATATGAAATCAACTGAATATAAAGTGAGATAGCTTCTTCCTCATAACTCCTATGAGATTTATTCAACTTCCTGTTGGTTTTCCACTTATAAATGGTTCCAAATCAAGATTTTTACATCTTGTTCTCTTTTGTTTTGATTATAATCGTGAAAATATTGCAATATGTTGGAATAGGCTGATTTGGATTCACCTGAATAGAAAGTTGGATAGGTTATTCCTCATAACTTCTAAGAGATTTATTCAACTCCCTGGTGACTCTACACTAATTAATGGTTCCAAATCATGGTTGTTACAACTTTGTTCTTCCTAATTTGATTACAATCATGAAAATATTGGCATAAGTTCTAACTGGCTAACCTGGAATCAGCTGAATAGAAAGTGGGATAGTTTCTTCTTCATAACTCCTATGAGATTAATTCAACTCCCTGGTGACTCAACAGTAATTAATGGTTCCAAATCATGATTCTTACGTATTTGTTTTTCCTGGTTTGATTAGAATCATAAAAATATTGCCACATGTTCTAACAGGCTAATCTTGAATCGAAAGTGGGATAGCTTCTTCTTCATAACACCTATGAGATTTTTTCAACTTCATGGTGATTCTACACTAATTAATGGTTCCATTCATGATTCTTACATCTTGGTTCCTCCTGGTTTGATTAGAATCATGAAAATATTACCATATGTCCGAACAGGCTAATCTGGAATCACTTGAATAGAACGTGGGATAGCTTCTTCGTCACAACTTCAAAGATATTTATTCATCTTCATGGTGATTGTTCCCTTATAAATGGTTCCAAATCAAGCTTGTTGTATCCTGGTTCCTCCTGTTTTGATTATAATCATGAAGATATTGCCATGTGTCGGAATAGATTAATATAGATTCACCCGAATAGAAAGTGGGATAACTTCTTCCTCATAACTTCTAAGAGATTTATTCAACATCCTGGTGACTCTACACTAATTAATGGTTCCAAATCATGATTCTTACATCTTTGTTCTTCCTAGTTAAAATAGAATCATGAAAATATTGCTATTTTATCTAATAGGCTAGCATGGAATCAGCTAAATAGAATGTGGGATAGCTTCTTCTTCATAAGTCCTATGAGATTTATTCAACTCCCTTGTGACTCTACACTATTAATGGTGCAAAATCATGATTCTTACATCTTTTTTCTTCCTGGTTTCATTAGAATCATGAAATTATTGTCATATGTTCTAACAGGCTAATCTGGAATCAGCTGAATAGAAAGTGGGATAGCTTCTTCTTCATAACTCCTATGAGATATATTCAACTTCATGGTGATTCTCCACTAATTAATGGTTCCAATTTTGATTCTTACATCTTGGTTACTCTTGTTTTGATTAGAATCATGAAAATATTGCCATATGTCCGAACATGCTAATTTGGAATAAGCTGAATAGAGTGTTTGATAGCTTCTTATTCATAACACCTATGAGATATATTAAACTTACTGGTGTTTTTCCACATATAAATTGTTCCAAATCAAGCTTCTTATATCCTGGTTCTTACTGTTTTGGTTGTAATCCTGAAGATATCGCCATATGTTGGAATATGCTAATCTGGATTCACCTGAATAAAATGTGGGATAACTTATTCCCCTTAACTTCTAAGAGATTTATTCAACTTCCTGGTGACTCTCCACTGGTTAATGGTTCCGAATCATGTTTCTTACATCTTTGTTCATCCTTGTTTGATTAGAATAATGAAAATATTGGCATATGTCCGAACAGGCTAATATGGAATCAACTGAATATAAAGTGAGATAGCTTCTTCCTCATAACTCCTATGAGATTTATTCAACTTCCTTTTTATTGTACACTTATAAATGGTTCCAAACCAAGCATCTTACATCTTGGTTTCTTTTGTTTTGATTTTAATCATTAAAATATTGCAATTATGTCAGAATAGGCTAATCTGGATTCACCTGAATAGAAAGTGGGATAGGTTCTTCCTCATAACTTCTAAGAGATGTATAAAACTCCCTGGTGACTCAACACTATTTAATGGTTTCAAATCATGGTTTTTACATCTTTGTTCTTCCAAGTTTGATTAGAATCATGAAAATATTGCCATATGTTCTAAAAGCCTAACCTGGAATCAGCTGAATAGAATGTGGGATAGTTTCTTCTTCATAACTCCTATGAGATTTATTCAACTCCCTGGAGACACTACACTAATTAATGCTTCCAAATCATTATTCTTACATATTTGTTCTTCCTGGTTTCATTAGAATCATGAAAATATTACCATATGTTCTAATAGGCTAATCTGGAATCAGCTGAATAGAAAGTGGGATAGCTTCTCCTTCACAACTCCTATGAGATTTATTCAACTTCATGGTGATTCTCCACTAATTAATGGTTCCAATCATGATTCTTACATCTTGGTTCCTCCTGGTTTGATTAGAATCATGAAAATATTGCCATATGTCCGAACAGCCCAATCTGGAATCACCTGAATAGAAAGTGGGATAGCTTCTTCCTCACAACTTCTAAGAGATTTATTCAACTTCATGGTGATTGTCCCCTTATAAATGGTTCCAAATCAAACTTGTTATATCCTGGTTCCTCCTGTTTTGATTATAATCAAGAGGATATTGCCAGGTGTCAGAATAGGTTAATATGGATTCACTTGAATAGAAAGTGGGATAACTTCTTCCTCATAACTTCTAAAAGATTTATTCAACTTCCTGGTGAATCTCCACTGGTTAATGGTTCTGAATCATGTTTCTTACATCTTTGTTTATCCTGGTTTGATTATAATCATGAAAATATTGCCATATGTTCTAATAGGCTAATCTGGAATCAGCTGAATAGAAAGTGGGGTAGATTCTTCTTCACAACTCCTATGAGATTTATTCAACTTCATGGTGATTCTACACTAATTAATGGTTCCAATCATGATTCTTACATCTTGGTTCGTCCTGTTTTGATTAGAATCATGAAAATATTGCCATGTGTCCGAACAGGCTAATCTGGAATCACCTAAATAGAAAGTGGGATAGCTTCTTCCTCACAACTTCTAAGAGATTTATTCAACTTCATGGTGATTGTCCCCTTATAAATGGTTCCAAATAAAGCTTGTTATATCCTGGTTCCTCCTGTTTTGATTATAATCATGAAGATATTGCCATGTGTCGGAATAGGTTAATCTGGATTCACCTGAATAGAAAGTGGGATAACTTCTTCCTCATAACTTCTAAGATATTTATTCAACTTCCTGGTGACTCTCCACAGATTAATGGTTCCAAATCTTGCTTCTTACATCTTTGTTCATCCTGGTTTGATTAGAATCATGAAAATATCGACATATGTCCGAACAGGCTAATCCGGAATCAGCTGAATACTAAGTGGGATTGCTTGTTCCTCATAATTCCTATGAGATTTATTAAACTTCCTGGTCATTGTACACTTATGAATGGTTCCAAATAAATATTCTTATATCCTGGTTCCTCCTGTTTTGATTATAATCATGAAGATATTGCCATATGTCGGTACAGGCTAATCTGGATTCACCTGAATAGAAAGTGAGATAGGTTCTTCCTCATAATTTCTAAGAGATTTATTCAACTCCCTGGTGACTCTACACTAATTAATGGTTCTAAATCATGATTCTTACATCTTTGTTCTACCTTAGTTAAAATAGAATCATGAAAATATTGCCATATATTCTAACAGGCTAACCTGGAATCAGCTGAATAGAAAGTGGGATAGCTTCTTCTTCATAAGTCCTATGAGATTTATTCAACTCCCTGGTGATTCTACACTAATTAATGGTTCAAAATCATGATTCATACATCTTTTTTCTTCCTGGTTTGATTAGAATCAAGAAATTATTGCCATATGTTCTAACAGGATAATCTGGAATCAGCTGAATAGAAAGTGGGATAGCTTCTTCTTCATAACTCTATGAGATTTATTCAACTTCATGGTGATTCTCCACTAATTAATGGTTCCAATCATGATTCTTACATCTTGGTTACTCCTGTTTTGATTAGAATCATGAAAATATTGCCATATGTCCGAACATGCTAATTTGGAATAAGCTGAATAGAGTGTTTGATAGCTTCTTCTTCATAACACCTATGAGATATATTAAACTTTCTGGTGTTTTTCCACTTATAAATGGTTCCAAATCAAGCTTCTTATATCCTGGTTCTTCCTGTTTTGGTTGTAATCCTGAAGATATCGCCATATATTGGAATAGGCTAATATGGATTCACCTAAATAAAATGTGGGATAACTTATTCCTCATAATTTCTAAGAGATTTATTCAACTCCCTGATGTCTCTACACTAATTAATGGTTCCAAATCATGGTTCTTAAATCTTTGTTCTTCCTAGTTAGATTGGAATCATGAAAATATTGCCATATGTTATAACAGGCTAACCTGGAATCAGCTGAATAGAAAGTGTGATAGTTTCTTCTTCATAACTTCTATGAGATTAATTCAACTCCCTGGAGACTCTACACTAATTAATGGTTTCAAATCATGATTCTGACATATTTGTTCTTCCTGGTTTGATTAGAATCATGAAAATATTGCCATATGTTCTAATAGGCTAATCTGGAATCAGCTGAATAGAAACTGGGATAGCTTCTTCTTCAGAACTCCTATGAGATTTATTCAACTTCATGGTGATTCTCCACTAATTAATGGTTCCAATCATGATTCTTACATCTTGGTTCCTCCTGGTTGGATTAGAATAACGAAAATATTGCCATATGTCCGAATAGGCTAATCTGGAATCACCTCAATAGAAAGTGGGATAGCTTCTTCCTCACAACTTCTAAGAGATTTATTCAACTTCACGGTGATTGTCCCCTTATAAATTGGTCCAAATTTGAAAATCAAGCTTGTTATATTGGTTTCTCCTGGTTTGATTAGAATCATGAAGATATTGCCATATGTCTGAATAGCCTAATCTGGTATGACATGAATAGAAAGTGGGATAACTTCTTCCTCATAACCCCTATTAGATTTATTCAACTTCCTGGTTATCTCCACTGATTATTGGTTCCAAATCAAGCTTCTTACATCTTGGTTCCCCCTCGTTTGCTTAGAATCATGAAGATAATGCCATATGTTTGAATAGGCTAATCTTGAATCACCTGAATAGAAAGGGATATAACTTCTTCCTCATGACTCCTATGAGATTTATTCAACTTCCTGGTGATCTATTATTGGTTCCAAACCAAGATTCTTACATCTTGGTTCCACCTGGTTTTATTAGAATTATGAAGATATTGCCATAGGTCTGAATAGGCATATCTAGAATCACCTGAATACAGAGTGAGATAGCTTCTTCCTCATGACTTCTATGAGATTTCTTCAACTTCCTGGTGATCTCCACTAATTATTGGTTCCAAATCATGCTTCTTGCATCTTGGTTCTTCTTGTTTTGATTAGAATCATGAACATAACGCCATAAGTCTGAATAGACTAATCTGGAATCACCTGAATAGAAAGTGGGATAACTTCTTCCTCATGACTCCTATGAGATTTATTCAACTTCCTGGTTATTTCCACTGATTATCGGTTCCAAATCAGGCTTCTTACATCTTGGTTCCTCCTGTTTTGATTAGAATCATGAGATAATACCATATGTTTGAATAGGCTAATCTTGAATCACTTGAATATAAAGTTGGTTAACTTCTTCCTCATGACTCCTATGAGATTTCTTAAACTTCCCGGTGACCTCCACTGATTATTGGTTCAAAATAAACCTTCTTACATCTTTTTTCCTCCTGGTTTGATTAGAATCATGAAGATATTGACATAAGTCTGAATAACCTAATCTGGAATCACTTGAATAAAAAGTGTGATAGCTTATTCCTCATGATTCCTATGAGATTTATTCAACTTCCTGGTGATCTCCACATATTATTGGTTCCAAACCAAGCTTCTTACATCTTGGTTCCACCTATTTTTATTAGAATCATGAAGATATTGCCATGTGGCTGAATAGGCATATCTAGAATCACCTGAATAGCGAGTGGGATAGCTTCTTCCTCATGACTTCTATGAGATTTGTTCAACTTTCTGGTGATCTCCACTGATTATTGGTTCCAAATCAAGCTTTTTACATCTTGGTTTGATTAGAATCATGAAGATAATGCCATAAGTCTGAATAAACTAATCTAGAATCACCTTAATAGAAAGTGGGATAACTTCTTCCTCATGACTCCTATGAGATTTCTTCAAACTCCTGGTGATCTCCAATGATTATTGGTTCCAAATAAAGATTCTTACAACTTGGTTCCTCCTGGTTTGATTAGAATCATGAAGATATTGCCATATGTCTGAATAGGCTAATCTGGAATCACCTGAATATAAAGTGGGATAGCTTTTTCCTCATAACTCCTATGAGATTTATTCAAATTCATGATTATTGTCCACTGATTAATGGTTCAAAAATAAATCTTCTTACATCTTGGTTCCTCCTTGTTTGATAAGAATCATGAATTGTTATTAGACTTCATGGTTATTGTCCATTGATTAATGTTTCCAAATCAAGCTTTTTACATATTGGTTCCTCCTCGTTTGATTATAATCATGAAGATATTGCCATATGTCTGAATAGGCTAATCTAGAATCACATGAATTGAAAGTGGGATAGCTTCTTCCTCATGATTCCTATGAGATTTATTCAAATTCATGATTATTGTCTACTGATTAATGGTTCAAAATAAATCTTCTTACATCTTGGTTCCTCCTTGTTTGATAAGAATCATGAATGGTCATTAGACTTCATGGTTATTGTCCACTGATTAATGTTTCCAAATCAAGCTTCTTACATATTGTTTCCTCCTGGTTTATTGAGAATCCAGAAGATATTGTCATATTTCTGAATAGGCTAATCTGGAATCACATGAATAGAAAGTGGGATAGCTTCTTCCTTATGATTTCTATGAGATTTATTCAACTTCCTGGTGATCTCCACTGATTATTGGTTCCAAATCAAGCTTATTACATCTTGGTTTCTCTTAGTTTGATTATAATCATAAGATATTGCCATATGTCTGAATAGGCTAATATGGAGTCACCTGAATAGAAAGTGGGATAGCTTCTTCCTCACGAATCCTATGATATTTATTCAACTTTATGGTTATTGTCCACTGATTAGTGGTTCCAAATCAAGCTTCTTACATCTTGGTTCCTCCTGGCTTGATTAGATTCACGAATATATTGACATATATCTGGATAAGCTAATCTGGAATCATCTGAATAGAAAGTGAGATAGCTTCTGCCTCATGATTCCTATGAGATTTATTCAACTTCCTGGTGATCTCCACTGATTATTAGTTCCAAATAAAGCTTCTTACATCTTGGTTCCCCCTTGGTTTGATTAGAATCATGAAGATAATGTCATATGTTTGAATATGCTAATCTTGAATCACCTGAATAGAAAGGGATATAGCTTCTTCCTCGTGACTCCTATGAGATTTATTCAACTTCCTGGGCATCTCCACATATTATTGGTTCTAAACCAAACTTCTTACATATTGGTTCCTCCTGTTTTGATTGAAATCATGAAGATATTACCATATGTCTGAATAGGCTAATCTGGAATCACCTGAATATAAAGTGGGATAGCTTTTTTCTTCATAACTCCTATGAGATTTATTCAAATTCATGATTATTGTACACTGATTAAAGGTTCAAAATAAAGCTTCTTATATCTTGGTTCCTCCTTGTTTGATAAGAATCATGAATGGTTATTAGACTTCATGGTTATTGTCCACTGATTAATGTTTCCAAATCAAGCTTTTTAGATATTGGTTTCTCCTGGTTTGATTAGAATCATGAAGATATTGCCATATGTCTGAATAGGCTAATCTGGAATCACATGAATAGAAAGTGGGATAGCTTCTTCCTCACGACCCCTATTAGATTTATTCAACTTCGTGGTTATCTCCACTGATTATTGGTTCCAAATCAAGCTTCTTACATCTTGGTTCCCCTTGGTTTGATTAGAATCATGAAGATAATGCCATATGTTTGAATAGTCTAATCTTGAATCACCTGAATAGAAAGGGATATAGCTTCTTCCTCATGACTCCTATGAGATTTAGTCACCTTCCTGGTGATATCCACATATTATTGGTTTCAAACCAAGATTCTTACATCTTGGTTCCACCTGGTTTTATTAGAATCATGAAGATATTGCCATATGTTTGAATAAGCATATCAAGAATCACCTGAATACAAAGTGAGATAGCTTCTTCCTCATGACTTCTATGAGATTTCTTCAACTTCCTGGTGATCTCCACTGATTATTGGTTCCAAATCATGTTTCTTACATCTTGGTTCTTCTTGGTTTGATTAGAATCATGAAAATAATGCCATAAGTCTGAATAGAGTAATCTGGAATCACCTGAATAGAAAGTGGGATAACTTCTTCCTCATGACTCCTATGAGATTTCTTCAACCTCCTGGTGATCTCCCCTGATTATTGGTTCCAAATCAAGCTTCTTACATATTGGTTCCTCCTGTTTTGTTTAAAAATATGAAGATATTACCATATGTCTGAATAGGCTAATCTGGAATCACCTGAATAGAAAGTGGAATAGCTTCTTACTCATGACTCCTATTAGATTTATTCAACTTCCTAGTTATCTCCACTAATTATCAGTTCCAAATCAAGCTTCTTACATCTTGGTTCCTCCTGGTTTGATTAGAATCATGAAGATATTGCCATATGGCTGAATAAGCATATCTAGAATCACCTGAATAAGGAGTGGGATAGCTTCTTCCTCATGACTTCTATGAGATTTCTTCAACTTCCTGGTGATCTCCACTGATTATTGGTTCCAAATCAAGCTTTTTACATCTTGGTTCGTCTTGTTTTGATTAGAATCATGAAAATAATGCAATAAGTCTGAATAGACTATTCTGGAATCACCTTAATAGAAAGTGGAATAACTTCTTCCTCATGACTCCTATGAGATTTCTTCAAACTCCTGGTGATCTCCACTGATTATTGGTTCCAAATAAAGCTTCTTACAACTTGGTTCCTCCTGGTTTGATTAGAATCATGAAGATATTGCCATATGTCTGAATAGGCTAATCTGGAATCACCTGAATATAAAGTGGGATAGCTTTTTCCTCATAACTCCTATGAGATTTATTCAAATTCATGATTATTGTCCACTGATTAATAGTTCAAAAATAAAGCTTCTTACATCTTGGTTCCTCCTTGTTTGATAAGAATCATGAATGGTTATTAGACTTCATGGTTATTGTCCACTGATTAATGTTTTCAAATCAAGCTTTTTACATATTGGTTCCTCCTCGTTTCATTAGAATCATGAGATAATACCATATGTTTGAATAGGCTAATCTTGAATCACTTGAATAGAAAGTTGGTTAACTTGTTCCTCATGACTCCTATGAGATTTCTTAAACTTCCCGGTGACCTCCACTGATTATTGGTTCAAAATAAACCTTCTTACATCTTTGTTCCTCCTCGTTTGATTAGAATCATGAAGATATTGACATATGTCTGAATAGGCTAATCTGGAATCACTTGAATTGAAAGTGTGATAGCTTCTTCCTCATGATTCCTATGAGATTTATTCAACTTCCTGGTGATCTCCACATATTATTGGTTCCAAACCAAGATTCTTACATCTTGGTTCCACCTGGTTTTATTAGAATCGTGAAGATATTGCCATATGGCTGAATAGGCATATCTAGAATCACCTGAATAGCTAGTGGGATAGCTTCTTCCTCATGACTTCTATGAGATTTCTTCAACTTCCTGGTGATCTCCACTGATTATTGGTTCCAAATCAAGCTTTTTACATCTTGGTTCGTCTTGGTTTGATTAGAATCATGAAGATAATGCCATAGTCTGAATAGACTAATCTGGAATCACCTTGATAGAAAGTGGGATAACTTCTTCCTCATGACTCCTATGTGATTTTTTCAAACTCCTGGTGATCTCCACTGATTATTGGTTCCAAATAAAGCTTCTTACAACTTGGTTCCTCCTGGTTTGATTAGAATCATGAAGATATTGCAATATGTCTTAGTAGGCTAATCGTGAATCACCTGAATATAAAGTGGGATAGCTTTTTCCTCATAACTCCTATGAGATTTATTCAAATTCATGATTATTGTCCACTGATTAATGGTTCAAAAATAAATCTTCTTACATCTTGGTTCCTCCTTGTTTGATAAGAATCATGAATGGTTATTAGACTTCATGGTTATTGTCCACTGATTAATGTTTCCAAATCAAGCTTCTTACATATTGGTTCCTCCTGGTTTGATTAGAATCATGAAGATATTGCCATATGTCTGAATAGGCTAATATGGAATCACATGAATAGAAAGTGGGATAGCTTCTTCCTCATGATTCCTGTAAGATTTATTCAACTTCCTGGTGATCTCCACTGAATATTGGTTCCAAATAAAGCTTATTATATATTGGTTTCTCTTAGTTTGATTAGAATCATGAAGATATTACTATATGTTTGAATAGGCTAATCTGCAATCATCTTAATAGAAAGTGAGGTAGCTTCTTCCTCATGACTCCTATGAGATTTATTCAAGTTCATGGTTATTTTCCACTAATTAGTGGTTCCAAATCAAGCTTCTTACATCTTGGTTCCACCTGGCTTGATTAGAATCATGAAGATATTGGCATATGACTGGATAAGCTAATCTGGAATCATCTGAATAGAAAGTGAGATAGCTTCTTCCTCATGATTCCTATGAGATTTGTTCAACTTCCTGGTGATCTCCACTGATTATTGGTTCCAAATCAAGCTTATTATATATTGTTTTCTCTTAGTTTGATTAGAATCATGAAGATATTGCCATATGTATGAATAGGCTCATCTGCAATCATCAGAATAGAAAGTTAGATAGCTTCTTCCTCATGATTCCTATGAGATTTATTTAACTTTCTGGTGATCTCCACATATTATTGGTTCTAAACCAAGCTTCTTAAATCTTGGTTCTTCCTGGTTTTATTAGAATCATGAAGGTATTGACATATGTCTGAATAGGCATATCTAGAATCACCTGAATAGAGAGTGAGATAGCTTCTTCCTCATGACTTCTATGAGATTTCTTCAACTTCCTTGTGATCTCCACTGATTATTGGTTCCAAATCAATGTTCTCACATCTTGGTTCGTCTTGGTTTGATTAGAATCAGGAAGATAATGCCATAAGTCTGAATAGACTAATCTGGAATCAACTGAAATTGGGATAACTTCTTCCTCATGACTCCTATGAGATTTCTTCAACCTCCTGGTGATCTCCACTGATTATTGGTTCCAAATCAAGCTTCTTACAACTTGGTTCCTCCTGGTTTGATTATAATCATGAAGATGTTGCCATATGTCTTAATAGGCTAATCTCGAATCACCTGAATATAACGTGGGATAGGTTTTTCCTCATTACTCCAATGAGATTTATTCAAATTCATGATTATTGTCCACTGATTAATGGTTCAAAATAAAGCTTCTTACATCTTGGTTCCTCCTTGTTTGATAAGAATCATGAATGGTTATTAGACTTCATGGTTATTGTCCACTGATTAATGTTTCAAATGAAACTTCTTACATATTGGTTCCTCCTCCTTTGATTAGAATCATGAAGATATTGCCATATGTCTGAATAGGCTAATCTGGAATCACATGAATAGAAAGTGGAATACCTTCTTCCTTATGATTCCTATGAGATTTATTCAACTTCCTGGTGATCTCCACTAATTATTGGTTCCAAATCAAGCTTATTACATCTTGGTTTCTCTTAGTTTGATTAGAATCATTAAGATATTGCCAAATGTCTGAATAGGCTAATCTGGAATCACTTGTAAAAAGAAAGTGGGATAGCTTCTTCCTCATGAATCCTATGAGATTTATTCAACTTCATGGTTATTGTCCACTGATTAGTGGTTCCAAATCAAGCTTCTTACATCTTGGTTCCTCCTGGCTTGATTAGAATCATGAAGATATTGGCATTTGTCTGGAAAAGCTAATCTGGAATCATCTGAATAGAAAGTGAGATAGCTTCTTCCTCATGATTCCTGTGAGAGTTATTCAACTTCCTTGTGATCTCTACTGATTATTGGTTCCAAATCAAGCTTAGTACATCTTTGTTTCTCTTAGTTTGACTAGAATCATGAAGATATTGTCATATGTTTGAATAGGCTAATCTGTAATCATCTGAATAGAAAATGAGATAGCTTCTTCCTCATGACTCCAATGAGATTTATTCAACTTCTTGGTGATATCCACATATTATTGGTTCCAAACCAAGCTTTTTACATCTTGGTTCCACCTGTTTTTTTTAGAATCATGAAGATATTGCCATATGTCTGAATATGCATATCTAGAATCACCTGAATAGCGAGTGGGATACCTTCTTCCTCATGACTTCTATGAAATTTCTTCAACTTCCTGTGATCTACACTGATTATTGGTTCCAAATCAAGCTTGTTACATCTTGGTTCGTCTTCGTTTGATTAGAATCATGAAGATAATGCCATAAGTCTGATTAGACTAATTTGGAATCAACTGAATAGAAAGTGGGTTAACTTCTTCCTCATGACTCCTATGAGATTTCTTCAACCTCCTGGTGATCTCCACTGATTAATGAAATTTAGATAGTTTCTTCCTCATGACTCCTATGAGATTTATTCAACTTCCTGGTGATCTCCACATATTATTGGTTCTAAACCAAGCTTTTTACATCTTTGTTCCACCTGGTTTTATTAGAATCATGAAGATATGGCCATATGTCTGAATAGGCATATCTAGAATCACCTGAATACAGAGTGAGATAGCTTCTTCCTCATGACTTCTATGAGATTCCTTCAACTTCCTGGTGATCTCCAATGATTATTGTTTCCAAAATAAAGCTTCTTACATCTTGGTTATTCTTGGTTTGATTAGAATCATGAAGATAATGCCATAAGTCTGAATAGACTAATCTGGAATCACCTTAATAGAAAGTGGGATAATTTCTTCCTCATGACTCCTATGAGATTTATTCAAATTCATGATTATTGTCCACTTATTAATGGTTCAAAATTAAACTTCTTACATCTTGGTTCCTCCTTGTTTGATAAGAATCATGAATGGTTATTAGACTTCATGTTTATTGTCCACTGATTAATGTTCACAAATCAAGCTTCTTACATATTGGTTCCTCCTGGTTTGATTAGAATCATGAAGATATTGCCATATGTCTAGAATAGGCTAATCTGGAATCACATGAATAGAAAGTGGGATAGCTTCTTCCTCATGAATCCTATGAGATTTATTCAATCTTCATGATTATTGTCCACTGATTAATGGTTCAAAATAAATCTTCTTACATCTTGGTTCCTCGTCTGAATCTGTATTGATCTAAAGCTAATCACATGAATGGTTATTATGACTTCATGGTTATTGTCCACTGATTAATGTTCACAAATCAAGCTTCTTACATATTGGTTCCTCCTGGTTTGATTAGAATCATGAAGATATTGCCATATGTCTGAATAAGCTAATTTGGAATCACATGAATAGAGAGTGGGATAGCTTCTTCCTCATGATTCCTATGAGCTTTTTCAACTTCCTGGTGATCTCCACTGATTATTGGTTCCAAATCAAGCTTATTACATCTTTGTTTCTCTTAATTTGATTAGAATCATTAAGATATTTCCATATGTCTGAATAGGCTAATCTGGAATCACCTGAAAGAAAGTGGGATAGCTTCTTCCTCACGAATCCTATGAGATTTATTCAACTTCATGGTTATTGTCCACTGATTAGTGGTTCCAAATCAAGCTTCTTACATCTTGGTTCCTCCTGGCTTGATTAGAATCATGAAGATATTTACATATGTCATGATAAGCTAATCTGGAATCATCTGAATAGAAAGTGAGATAGCTTCTTCCTCATGATTCCTATGAGATTTATTCAACTTCCTGGTGATCTCCACTGATTATTGGTTCCAAATCAAGCTTATTATATATTGGTTTCTCTTAGTTTGATTAGAATCATGAAGATATTGCCATATGTCTGAATAGACTAATCTGCAATCATGTGAATAAAAATTGAGATAACTTCTTCCTCAAGACTCCTATGAAATTTATTCAACTTCCTGGTGATCTCCACATATTATTAGTTCCAAACCAAGCTTCTTACATCTTGGTTCCACCTGTTTTTATTAGAATCATGAAGATATTGCCATATGTCTGAATATGCATATCTAGAATCACCTGAATAGCGAGTGGGATAGCTTCTTCCTCATGACTTCTATGAAATTTCTTCAACTTCCTGGTGATCTACACTGATTATTGGTTCCAAATCAAGCTTGTTACATCTTGGTTCGTCTTCGTTTGATTAGAATCATGAAGATAATGCCATAAGTCTGAATAGACTAATCTGTAATCAACTGAATAGAAAGTGGGTTAACTTCTTCCTCATGACTTCTATGATATTTCTTCAACCTCCTGGTGATCTCCACTGATTATTGGTTCCAAATCAAGCTTCTTACAACTTGGTTCCTCCTGGTTTGATTAGAATCATGAAGATATTGCCATATGTCTGAATAGGTTAATCTGGAATCACCTGAATATAAAGTGGGATAGCTTTTTCCTCATAACTCTTATGAGTTTTATTCAAATTCATGATTATTGTCCACTGATTAATGGTTCAAAATAAATCTTCTTACATCTTGGTTCCTCCTTGTTTGATAATAATCATGACTGGTTATTAGACTTAATGATTATTGTCCACTGATTAATGTTTCCAAATCAAGCTTCTTACATATTGGTTCTTCCTCGTTTGATTAGAATCGTGAAGATATTGCCATATGTCTGCATAGGCTAATCTGGAATCACAGGAATTGAAAGTGGGATTAGCTTCTTCCTCATGATTCCTATGAGATTTATTCAAATTCATGATTATTGTCCACTGATTAATGGTTCAAAATAAATCTTCTTACATCTTGGTTCGTCCTTGTTTGATAAGAATCATGAATGGTTATTAGACTTCATGGTTATTGTCCACTGATTAATGTTTCCAAATCAAGCTTTTACATATTGGTTCCTCCTGGTTTGATTAGAATCATGAAGATATTGCCATATGTCTGAATAGGCTAATCTGGAATCACATGAATAGAAAGTGGGATAGCTTCTTCCTCATGATTCCTATGAGATTTATTCAACTTCCTGGGGATCTCCACTGATTATTGGTTCGAAATCAAGCTTATTACATCTTTTTTCTCTTAGTTTGATTAGAATCATTAAGATATTGCAATGTGTCTGAATAGGCTAATCTGGAATCACCTGAAAAGAAAGTGGGATAACTTCTTCCTCACGAATCCTATGAGATTTATTCATCTTCATGGTTATTGTCCACTGATTAGTGGTTCCAAATCAAGCTTCTTACATCTTGGTTCCTCCTGGCTTGATTAGAATCATGAAGATATTGACATATGTCTGGATAAGCTAATCTGGAATCATGTGAATTGAAAGTGAGATAGCTTCTTCCTCATGATTCCTATGAGATTTATTCAACTTCCTGGTTATCTCCACTGATTATTGGTTCCAAATCAAGCTTAGTATATATTGTGCTTCTCTTAGTTTGATTAGAATCATGAAGTTATTGCCATATGTCTGAATAGGCTAATCTGCAATCATTTGAATAGAAAGTGAGATAGCTTCTTCCTCATGAATCCTATGAGATTTATTCAACTTCCTGGTGATCTCCACATATTATTGGTTCTAAACCAAGCTTCTTACATCTTGGTTCCACCTGGTTATATTAGAATCATGAATATATTGTCATATGTCTGAATAGGCATATCTAGAATCACTTGAATACAGAGTGAGATAGCTCCTTCCTCATGACATCTATGAGATTTCTTCAACTTCCTGGTGATCTCCACTGATTTTTGGTTCCAACTCAAGATTCTTACATCTTGGTTCTTCTTGGTTTGATTAAAATCATGAAGATAATGCCATAAGTCTGAATAGACTAATCTGGAATCACCTGAATAGAAAGTGGGATAGCTTCTTCCTCACGAATATTATGAGATTTATTCAACTTCATGGTTATTGTCCACTGATTAGTGGTTCCAAATCAAGCTTCTTACATCTTCGTTCCACCTGGGTTTATTGAATCATGAAGATATTGACATATGTCTGGATAAGCTTATCTGGAATCATCTGAATAGAAAGTGAGATAGCTTCTTCCTCATGAATCCTATGAGATTTATTCATCTTCCTGGTGATCTCCACTGATTATTCGCTCCAAATCAAGCTTATTATATATTGGTTTCTCTTAGTTTGATTAGAATCATGAAGATATTACCATATGTCTGAATATGCTAATCTGCAATCATCTGAATAGGCTAATCTGCAATCATCTGAATAAAAATTGAGTTAGCTTCTTCCTCATGACTCCTATGAGATTTATTCAACTTCCTGGTGATCTCCACATATTATTGGTTCTAAACCAAGCTTCTTACATCTTGGTTCCACCAGGTTTTATTAGAATCATGAAGATATTGCCATATGTCTGAATAGGCATATCTAGAATCACATGAATACAAAGTGAGATAGCTTCTTCCCCATGACTTCTATGATATTTCTTCAACTTCCTGGTGATCTCCACTGATTATTGGTTCCAAATCAAGCTTATTACATCTTGGTTCTTCTTGGTTTGATTAGAATCATGAAGATAATGCCATAAGTCTGAATAGACTAATATGGAATCACCTTAATAGAAAGTGGGATAACTTCTTCCTCATGACTCCTATGAGATTTATTCAAATGCATGATTATTGTCCACTGATTAATGGTTCAAAATCAAGCTTCTTACATCTTGGTTCCTCCTTGTTTGATAAGAATCATGAATGGTTATTCGACTTCATGGTTATTGTCCACTGATAATGTTTCCAAATCAAACTTCTTACATATTGGTTCCTCCTCGTTTGATTAGAATCATGAAGATATTACCATATGTCAGAATAGGCTAATCTGGAATCACATGAATTGAAAGTGGGATAGCTTCTTCCTCATGATTCCTATGAGATTTATTCAAATTCATGATTATTGTCCACTGATTAATGGTTCAAAATAAATCTTCTTACATCTTGGTTCCTCCTTGTTTGATAAGAATCATGACTGGTTATTAGACTTCATGGTTATTGTCCACTGATTAATGTTTCCAAATCAAGCTTCTTACATATTGGTTCCTCCTGGTTTGATTAGAATCATGAAGATATTGCCATATGTCTCAATAGGCTAATCTGGAATCACATGAATAGAAAGTGGGATAGCTTCTTCCTCATGATTCCTATGAGATTTATTCAATTTCCTGGTGATCTCCACTGATTATTGGTACCAAATCAAGCTTATTACATCTTGGTTTCTCTTAGTTTGATTAGAATCATTAAGATATTGCCATATGTCTGAATAGGCTAATCTGGAATCACCTGAAAAGAAAGTGGGAAAGCTTCTTCCTCACGAATCCTATGAGATTTATTCAACTTCATGGTTATTGCCACTGATTAGTGGTTCCAAATCAAGCTTCTTACATCTTGGTTCCTCGTGGCTTGATTAGAATCATGAAGATATTAACATATGTCTAGATAAGCTAATATGGAATCCTGTGAATAGAAAGTGAGATAGCTTCTTCCTCATGATTCCTATGAGATTTATTCAACTTCCTGGTTATCTCCACTGATTACTGGTTCCAAATCAAGCTTATTATATATTGGTTTCTCTTAGTTTGATTAGAATTATGAAGTTATTGCCATATGTCTGAATAGGCTAATCTGCAATCATCTGAATAGAAAGTGAGATAGCTTCTTCCTCATGACTCCTATGAGATTTATTCAACTTCCTGGTGATCTCCACGTATTATTGGTTCTAAACCAAGTTTCTTACATCTTGGTTACACATGTTTTTATTAGAATCATGAAGATATTGCCCTATGTCTGAATAGGCATATCTAGAATCACCTGAATACATAGTGAGATAGCTTCTTCCTCATGACTTCTATGAGATTTCTTTAACTTCCTGGTGATCTCCACTGATTTTTGGTTCCAAATCAAGCTTCTTACATCTTGGTTCTTCTTGGTTTGATTAAAATCATGAAGATAATGCCATAAGTCTAAATAGACTAATCTGGAATCACCTGAATAGAAAGTAGGATAACTTCTTCCTCATGACTCCTATGAGATTCTTCAACCTCCTGGTGATCTCCACTGATTATTGGTTCCAAATCAAGCTTCTTACAACTTGGTTCCTCCTGGTTTGATAGGAATCATGAAGATATTGCCATACGTCTGAATAGGCTAATCTGGAATCACCTGAATATAAAGTGGGATAGCTTTTTCCTCATAACTCTTATGAGATTTATTCAAATTCATGATTATTGTTCCACTGATAAATGGTTCAAAATAAATCTTCTTACATCTTGGTTCCTCCTTGTTTGATAAGAATCATGAATGGTTATTAGACTTCATGGTTATTGCCCACTGATTAATGTTTCCAAATCAAGCTTCTTACATATTGGTTTCTCCTGGTTTGATTAGAATCAAGAAGATATTGCCATATGTCTGAATAGGCTAATTTGGAATCACATCAATAGAAAGTTGGATAGCTTCTTCCTCATGATTCCTATTAGATTTATTCATCTTCCCGGTGATCTCCACTGATTATTGGTTCCAAATCAAGCTTATTACATCTTCGTTTCTCTTAGTTTTATTAGAATCATTAAGATATTGACAAATGTCTGAATAGGCTAATCTGGAATCACCCGAATAGAAAGTGGGATAGCTTATTCCTCATGACTCCTATGAGATTTATTCAACTTCCTGGTGATCTCCACATATTATTGGTTCTAAACCAAGATTCTTACATCTTGGCTCCACCTGGTTTTATTAGAATCATGAAGATATTGCCATATGTCTGAATAGGCATATCTAGAATCACATGAATACATAGTGAGATAGCTTATTCCTCATGACTTCTATGAGATTTCTTCAACTTCCTAGTGATCTCCACTGATTATTGGTTCCAAATCAAGCTTCTTACATCTTGGTTCTTCTTGGTTTGATTAGAATCAGGAAGATAATGCCATAAATCTGAATAGACTAATCTGGAATTACCTAAATATATAGTGGGATAACTTCTTCCTCATGACTCCTATGAGATTTCTTCAACCTCCTGGTGATCTCCACTGATTATTGGTTCCAAATCAAGCTTCTTACATATTGGTTCCTCCTGTTTTGATTAAAATCATGAAGATATTACCTTATGTCTGAATAGGCTAATCTGGAATCACTGAATAGAAAGTGGAATAGCTTCTTCCTCATGACTCCTATTAGATTTATTCAACTTCCTAGTTATCTCTAGTGATTATTGGTTCCAAATCAAGCTTCTTAAATCTTGGTTCCTCCTGGTTTGATTAGAATTATGAAGATAATGCCATATATTTGAATACGCTAATCTTGAATCACGTGAATAGAAAATTGGTCAACTTCTTCCTCATGACTCCTATGAGATTTTTAAACTTCTCGGTGATCTCCACTGATTATTGGTTCCAAATCAAGCTTCTTACATCTTGGTTCCACCTGTTTTGATTAGAATCATTAAGTATTGTCGTATGTCTGAATAGGCTAATTTGGAATCACCTTAATAGAAAGAGGGATAGCTTCTTCCTCATGATTCTTATGAGATTTATTAAACTTCCTGGTGATCTCCACTGATTATTGCTTCCAAATCAAGCTTATTACATCTTGGTTTCTCTTTGTTTTATTAGAATCATGAAGATATTGCCATATGTCTGAATAGGATAATCTGGAATCATCTGAATAGAAAGTGAAATAGCTTCCTCCTCGTGACTCCTATGAGATTTATTCAACTTCCTGGTGATCTCCACATATTATTGGTTCCAAACCAAGCTTCTTACATCTTGGTTCCACCTGGTTTTATTAGAATCATGAAGATATTGGCATATGTCTGAATAGGCATATCTAGAATCACCTGAATAGAAAGTGGGATAGCTTCTTCCTCATGATTCCTATGAGATTTATTCAACTTCATGGTGATATCCACTGATTATTGGTTCCAAGTCAAGCTTATTACATCTTGGTTTCTCTTTATTTGATTAGAATCATGACGATATTTCCATATGTCTGAATAGGCTAATCTAGAATCATCTGAATACAAAGTGGGATAACTTCTTCCTCATGACTCCTATGAGATTTCTTCAACCTCCTGGTGATCTCCACTGATTATTGGTTCCAAATCAAGCTTCTTACAACTTGGTTCCTCCTGGTTTGATTAGAATCATGAAGATATTGCAATATGTCTGAATAGGCTAATCTGGAATCACCTGAATATAAAGTGGGATAGCTTTTTCCTCATAACTCCTATGAGATTTATTCAACTTCC
>CAJHQP010008402.1:0-27170 GCA_905132765.1 Moricandia arvensis | reverse complement strand
TTTGAGTCATTTTTACCAATTTCCCCTATGAAAAAGGTTCTCTATTTGATTATGTCATATGGTTATTTTATTGTACCTAACTCAAAAATATATTAGTAAGTAATAAAAATTAATAACAAAGTAAAATGTTCTAAACAAATCAATATATATTAATAATATTGAATAAGAAATATAAACAATAATATTATAGATTTACACAATATAAAGCACTTAAATAGAAATTATATATTTATAATATTTTTAATAATATCTAATACATTTATAAAATAGGAAAATATCTGCACGGACGTGCGGGTTAAAATCTAGTTTGATTTAAAGGACTGGATGTATTTTTTTATATCGCCCAATCTATTTGGACTTCTTTTGCTTGTTTTCCCTTAAAACAAAATCAAATGTGTTGGCCAAATAATTTTCTGAAATTTTCCAAGTCTATACACTCACAATTCTCCTAACTTTAATACACTAAAAAGTAATATAGTTCGTGTATTTGAAGGAATTTTTTATGCAAATTAAATATGTGTATAGTTAAACAATAACATCGTCGTAATTTCCGTTAAATGTAGTTAACGTGGTTTAAAAAAGTTGTGTAAATCTGGTGAATTTTGAAAGTTTGTGTATTTATTATGCAACACAAATTAGTTTGTGTATTAAACGGAAATCCAAAATAGTTTGTGTATTTTATTAGAAAATGAAAATTAGTCAGTATATATTTAAATGGACTAACTTATTTTTTAAAAAGATTTTAAAAATCATTGTAGTGATAACATGTGACTACAAAAAAGACTCGTATATATAGCTCCATGATTAATATATATAAGATTTCTCATTGTAGTGATAACATAAGATTTCTCAATACTGCTTTTAAGGATTTTAATATTCCAGGATTAATATATATAGCTCATATATTAATATGTTATAATGACATATGTATACCAAAATATGTTGTAATGATCCATCTAAGTAAATAATTAACATATATGTATTTTATATGATATATAGTTTAATTTAAACAATATTAAAGTATATATATATAATCTGAATATATATTAAATGATACTTAATATTCATATGATATTATGATCATTTGTATCTTTTATAGCAAAAAAATAAAAACATTGTTCACAAAATTTTGATTGTAATGCTTTTACTGTTTTTAGTAATTTATAGTTGTTTTTAAAAATTTATAATAAAACATGTAAGAATTTTTTTTTAGATTTTTTATTATGTGGTTAATGTGATTGTTTAATTTTTTAATAATATAAATTAAAAAATGATGAAGAATACAAAATATATTATCAAATCTTTATTATTCAAAACATTAATTGTCACATATATGTTAATCATATTAGGGTAATTCCGTAGCTTTTTATTTAAGAAAAGAATGTTAAATATTCTTTTATGCACTACCAATCAATATGAATGTTAATTTAATAAAGTATAGTATATAATTAGATGGACCAACTTTTTCTAAGGATTCTGAGAATCATCCTGGTGATGACACGTGGCTACACTTAAAAGTTCTAATGCTCCAGGATTAATATATAGGGGATATGATATGCTTTGTTATTTACCAATTTTAGACCATCATTTGGACTCTATTTGGAGTCTATTATGTGTGTCTGCATTGTGTTTTAGGAATCCTTACAGGTCCCATGTACGTTTTCAAACATTATGGAGATCATGGAGCTTGATAGAGTATTTAGAAGAGATATCTAGTAAAGAGATATCTAGTAGCTGTTCACATTCAACATCGATCGACGGAACATCCTTGCTGTCGATCGACGGCCCACTCACAGAGTATTGGTCAACTTCATGCCCAAGTCAAGGAAGAATGACGAGAATGCCCTTGGATGATTTTTGACCTAGTTTATATGGGTTTCACCATTATTTAGGCAGCACACCACATTTTATTTCACAGCTTTTTAGTTTCTTGCATTGAGCTTTTTAGTAGTTTCGAGGAGAAGATTCTGAACTCCGTTCAGAGATCTGTATTGGAATCCCCATTTATTATTCTATGCTTGTCAAATTCATCATGTTTTCTTTGATCATGTCTCAGTAATTCACCTCTTATATTTATGGTTCATGCGAGAGCTTGTCTAATTAGCATAGTGGACAAACTTCATGTCTAATTAGCATCGATCGATATCAGGCCTTAGTCGTCGATCGATGGTGCACTTCTCTGTCCGCAATACGAGAGCTGGGACAAGAGGGGGTCCGACTAGTTAACATTTATAGTTCTCGCATAATAATAATTCCTTGCATCCTAACCATTATAATTCACTTGTCTGAAATCCCACAATATAACGTTTTTTCATATTTGCATTCGCTTAGTATTTTAGATAATTTTTCTATTCCTAATAGACTTACAACCAAAACTACTATTTATAGTTTTCACAACTTAACCATTAGAGTTATAGAAATCCATTGTGTGCCCTCACTCTCTGTGGATTCGATATCTAGGTACTGCAATTTGACATTTTTTTTGGCAATAGTAGTTCGTAGGGTTAATTTGATAGATTGCATTATTAAGAACATAACCTTAACCTGCACTCTGTCAAATTTTGGCGTCGTTGTTGGGGAGAAAGGATCGCCACTAGATTTATTTTTTAGGTTTTGTCTAGGCTTTTCATTACTGCAATTTACTAATAATTTATTTTTCTTGTCTTTGAGGTTCATGCCAAAATATACCAGAAGAAATAAGAACCAGGAATTAATCTTTTCAGATCCAGTTTTAATCAAATGCTCAATCCGTAAAAAATCTACGTCAAGCATCGATAGACATCAGCATTCAACTGTTGATCAACGCTTCTTCATGACCAACATCCCATCGACAACACCAACCACCGCATCGATCGTCAATAGTTCACGAGTTTCAGATGGTCGCGACTTTAGTTTTGGTCCGAGATGAGAGAGGAAACCTGTATGCAACAGGTAAGAGAATTGATGGGGACTGAAATCCCTAAACCAGAAGCAGCCGCTGCAGTATCTCAACCTGAAGCTAATGCCCAAGCTGGGACTGTGGCAAACTACAATAGTCCAAAACAAGTTCTATACTAACAGATCCGCTATTCATCCTCCAGCTTTCCAGAGGAACGACTTTGAGATCAAACTGTCCTTCTTCGCACTTGTTGCACAGACATCCTACCATGGATCGCGACATGAGCATCCAATGCATCATCTGAACGGTTTGAGGATATTGTATATTGATGTGGGTTTTTTATTTCACCTTAAAGTTAACCCTATATTCCCACTTTACTCTCTCAAATAAGAGGTTCAGTGTAGTACTTAGGGATCGAATCCACATAGACCCTAAGATTGCAAAATAGGCTTCTTGTTTTCGAATTAAAGCTAGATGAATTATGACAATAACAATAAAAGCGACTTTAAGATTGATTTGTTTTATAAAGATTTAAATTTAGATATTAGACTTAGGAGAAATTTTTAGGTAGATTTAGATAATGCAAACTAATAGATTGCTAGGGTTTATTAAGCATCATTATGAATTCAAACCCCAGGGTTTAGGAGATCTCTCTCGTGTATCTCGCTGGAGCGTCGATCGATGGCGGTAATACGGCATCGATCGATGGCAATAATACATCATTGATCGATGCTTATTCTAAACGGTACTAGTTTTGCGGTTTAATTAATTCTCTAAACTTATAGTTCAACTCTCGTTTGTTACTAGTTATTTAGATTTTTTAATATAGATTTCATGTTATAACCAGGCTCTCACTTGCGATATAGAACCCTAATTTCTAAGAATAAGGTGATCAAATTCAACTTAGCATTAAGTGCAACTTAAACAAAGAACCAAGAAGATTAACCTAACAATTTCTATAAATCAGCAATACATTACTACCATTGAATAACCCTAAATCTAATATAGAGCTACTCAGACATAGCAATAAAGAACATGAATAAGTTCTGAATGAATTACATAGAATAAACTTAGTAAAAAGATAAGGAGTTGAAGATCTTCTTTGTAGTGATGATCATATCTCTCTCTCCAATCAATGTATTCCAACTCTAAAACTCTGGAGTAACTTTTCGGCTGCGTAGTTTCTGAATAATACATCTTAGGGTTTAATAAAGATAGAAAACCCTAATAAATAGTCTAAATTTTGTTAGGGACTTGTCTTGCAATTAATGAAACTTCTGGTAAAACTTGTAATTTCTCAATCTTTCTGCGACTTCACCGTTGAACGACGCACAATGTGTGAGGTCGATCGATGGTTTATTCATAAATCTTGATCCGACTCTGAGTTTCTGTTGGGCAATCCTAATTGTTCCAAAATAGTCCAAAAGTTCCAATTGCTTCCAATAAGTATCTAGACCGGTAAATACTCTAAAACAATACCAAATGCATATAAAAGACTCTATATATACTATATATATCATAGGTAAAATAGGTAAAATCCATAGTATATCAACTCCCCCAGACTTAACATTTTTCTTGTCCTCAAGCAAACAAAGCATGTGCGAGAAGTTTTGAAAAATGAAGACTCACATATTGTCTAAGTATAATTGTCACCTTAATTTCTTGCAGCCCTATCCTATCAAGTTAATCACAAAGAACTTTATATACCATATCCTAGTATAGCAACCAAATAAATTCGACCAACAACTTACCGAATATTAGTCTGACCACCCCTCTACTGATTTCATTTCTTTGCACAAAATAAAAGTGCAGGCATTACCTTGGGAGTATCAATCAAAGGATACATGGACTCTTACCTCTGCAAGTATCTGAACACACAAGTAGTCTTCTCTGATTCCTTTCATCGCTCTCTTCTCATTTCTTCTCTGTCAATGTCTCCCTTCTTTTGAGGGTATCATTTTATTTTATTTTTATTGATTGAGATGTTTGAATATGCTTCCATGAATCAAGCCCTAATGGTTTTTGCCACCAGATCCTGTTCAGTTCTTTTTGACATTTTTATCTCTTTCTAGGATCATATTAATCAAGCTTTAATGGTTGTAGCCACCAAATCCTGTTCGACTCCCCTTTTTTTATCTGAAGGGGAGAGAGAGGGGAATTAGAAGCACACATGCTTTTACTTTCCAGACTTGTAGAAGGAATCCGATCCAGTGTATACCAAATCCCAAAGCGAGCAAATAATGTCAGTATTAGTGTTGGAAATCAGCTTTGGTTCCTTCAAACTTTCTAAGCAAGTGAGTTATGGTGGCAGGATGATCCATCTTGGTATCTCTAGTAATCTCTACAAACAACCTTCTAAGAATGGTGCTAAATTCTGGTTAGTTAATAGTAGATTTTTGATCATAGTTTTCTTATTGACTCGATAAAACTCTTTGAAAAATTTATATATAGGTAGTAAAAAATACTCAAAAATAATAAAATAGCATTAGCGAACCTCCCCCATACTTAAAATTACACTGTCCCCAATGTAGTCCGTCTCGGATTGGTTAGGAGAAATTAAATCATAAGTAAACAGTTTTAGGGATAGGCGAATAAACCAACACTGTTAGGTGTATCGATCGACGGTCGATGGTGAATGTATGGTGTCGATCGATGGTGTATTCGAACTATTAAGAATCTTCATATATAGAATATATACTGAATTATGTAATAATATAAAAAGTTAGAAATTCGTTATGCTATGTTAGAGCGCCATCAATCGATAGCAACTAGGAGGCGTCGACCGATGGTAGGCTCTCAGCCTGAATCAGGTGTGTCTACTCTCCATTATGATCATCTCGCTTTACGTTAGCACTGTTAGACACTCAAACACATGGTGAAATAAGAGCCAAACAATAATAAATAAATAGATAGTCAAAAATAGAATGCAACAAAAACAAATAAACATAAGTATAAGTCTGAACGGGAGATGAAGTAAAGAGAAAGGAGTATCGAAAAGACTACTCCTCGTCGGATGTAGCCTGGTCCTGCTGATGTTGCTGCTGCTGGGGTCTGGTGGTGATCTGGTGCGTATCCTTGGACGGCTGAAGCACTGGTATCGGGACATCGTCTCTACCCTGGCCCAAATCGCTCGAAGCACGTCCACCGCGACATGCTGGAAAGCACCATGGTCGTGTATGGGGATCTCTGTAATCTCAGGGAAGGCTGGGAGAGGCGCAAATGGCTGCGCTGGCTCGTCCGCTGCGACTGGGTTTACTGGGCGGAGGCCTCCTCTGCGTCGTACTCTGAGGGGTGCGGTGTGGATGTGATGCTCAGCTGGGTGGAATGCGAGGCGCTTTAGATCATCAGGGAAATCTGTCACCTCTCGCAATAGAAGTGCTATCAGCCGCGGTCCCTCGTCATCCACAAAGGACCAAAAGCGTCACTCCTTCAGCCCTCGTCAGGTGGCGCTCATCCATGAAGTGTAATCCTCTCTCCACTGAAGCTCCCTCTAGGATAATGCCAAGAAAGCTAAAGATGGGTGTCAAGAGGCTCCCTATCGTCTCCCTCTTCACGCCAGAACCCTTGAAGGAGGGTTTATCCTTCAGGGTCGCTAGGTGCTCCGCTAAAATAGCCCCCATGTTCACCTGCTGATCGGTGATCGGTGGGGGGGGGGGGGAGAGCTCGTCCTCAAACTGAACTAATTCCCTGATGGAATAGTATAGCAGTGTCAGCTCCTTGACCCGAACCTTGTTAGGTTCCATCTTGCACAGCAGGGTGTTGGCAAGGATCTTTAAGAATTAGCACAGCGTCAGGTGACGGACGTCCGACCATGGCTGAGCCAGAGCCGAAGTGGCTAGTCCCAATGAGGCCCCAGAAAGTCGGTAGGCCTGGGAAAGCAGCGACTGAGGAGGCGCTGGCGCTAATGTCGAAGCCGTAGATCTTGCACATCTGCGGGATGGGAATCTTGTACCAGATGCCTCTGACGAAGAAGGTCAGGGTGGCTTCATGGGCCACCTTCGCTCTAGGGCTCTTGTAGAGCACCTGAGCTGTGGAGATACACTGCCGCACCAGTTCGGGGTATAGAGGATACGGCATAGTAGCCATGGTGCCCAACCCAAGCTCATGCACTATCTGTCTGAAGTCATTGTAGAGCCCCAGTTTCTTCAATGTTTGATTGTACGCGAACTTGGTTTGCTCGATGGCGACGCATTGCCAGGCGTTGTAATAGAGGCTGTCGAAGTCGTTCCACTCCTCGCTCAGGGGACGGTGTGTGCAGTCTCTCGATTGCAGTGCTCCTCGAGGATCGGGATAGTCCTTGAATGTAGCAAGCATAGCCTCCTCTTCCTTGGTCCAGGGGTCTCGGCATGGAGGACCCCGCGGTGGATCGCTGGTGCTACCGACCTCGTAACGTGCCTAAGTTCTCCTCTCGTCCATCTGAATATAATGAAACAAAACACAAACCAGAATCTATGTTGAAAGTGAAAAGAGCAGCCGTTGATCGATGGTATCGCATGATCGTTGATCGATAACACCTAATGGCCGTCGATCGGTTTTGAGTCATGGGCATCTATCGATGTTGAGTCGAGGATCAGTGTTCACAAGATTGAAAATAATCAACTCAAATCGTGCAAATCATGTGTAAAGATGATGGATAGTTCCTAATATAGTACTCCAGCACCCTAAATCGTTCTACATTCCGAGTTAAACTACCAAAAATTTGATTTTTCTTCAAACCCTAAAAAGTTCCCTAAACTAAGATATTTGGAGAACATACCTTAAAGATTGTGTGATTTAAAGAGTTAAACAGGTAGATAGGGTAGAAATCGTGTGGTTTAGGCTCAAAAACGAGAAAAACCGACCAAAATTTTGGAGAGAAATCAGGTGTAGAACTCGTGTTTGTTTGGCGGTTGGAGAAAATTGTATTATTATCGGGGTCGCGTCGAGTTAACCTACTCGACTCACGACTGTCGATCGATGGCAATATAGGGGCATCGATCGATAGTCTTGTCGGTGACTCCTTATTTGCTTAAGATTTTTGTAATTGCATAAATAATTGATAATTATTATACATTTGTTTTAATTAATTAATTATTGCTAATATATAAATTCTTCTTTTTGTTTTTTGTTTTTATTATTATTTATAGTTATACATATTAATATTATTATTGTATTATTAATTTAGTTGGTTGCCTCCCACTCAGCGCTTGTTTAAAGTCGTTAGCTTGACGAGAAATGGGTTTCTTAGTCAGAAATAGGCACCTATAGACGTTTGGTCTGAGTTTGCGGGATTTCAGCTCTAGTCCAATAATATTTCACTCGCTGCCCATTCACCATGAAATCTTCTCCTTTAGAATTAAATAGAACAACTGTCCCGTAAGGTGTAACTTCTTTTATGGTGAAGGGTCTGGACCAACGGGAACGTAATTTTCTAGGAAATAGAGTTAATCGAGAGTTGTACATGTTGGAGTTAAAATCGGTCACGAGGAAATCAACGGCTCAAGTCCTCGAAAAATGTTTCTTTCGAGGTTTTGGCTCACAAAAGTTTTCAAAGAACGATCAAGCCGCATGGGGCAAGTCATCATACGGCAAGTCCCACACGTAACGTACATAATGATCTGGCGACCCACTTACACAGAACACAGGTCACCATATGGCGACCTGCACCCAGCAAGAACGGGTCACCATATGGCTACCTGCACTCAGCAAGCACGAGTCGCCATATGGCAACCCGCACACGCAAAGCACGGGTCACCATATGGAGACCTGCACACACAAGGTACGGGTCGCCATATGGCGACCTGCACACCAAGGTTACGGGTCGCCATATGGCGACCTGAACCCGTACAACCTGGGTCGCCATATGGTGACATAGACCCACACAGTCTGGGTCGCCTAATGGAGACCTAGGCTCTCCGAGTCCGGGTCGCCATATGGCGACCTAGGCCCTCCGAGTCCGGGTCTCCATATGGCGAGCTAGGCTATCCTAGTCCAGGTGGCCATATGGTGACCTAGGCTCTCCAAGTCCGGGTCACCATATGGTAACCTAGGCCCTCTGAGTCTGGGTCGTCATATGGCGACCTAGGCTCTCTGAGTCCGGGTCGCCATATGGTCACCAGACCTTTCAATGACTGGATAGCCATATGGCAAACTCGGCTCTCCAAATTTGGATCATGATATGGTGAGCTGTGTCTCTCCTTTGTATTCCTCTTCGAGTCGCGATCGAAATGCTTTTCATTTCGTCTCAATCGGAGTTTCCGTTGAGATTTTATGATTAAAACAAGTAAGAGTCGCCAAATGAACCACGGGTCGCCAAATACATCTCCCAGGTCACTAAAAAAGCTCCCAAGTTGCCATATGGTGAGTGATACCAAACCCTTTGGCTTATCTCTCGAATCTCGATCAAAATGCTCTTCGTTTTGTCTCAGTCGGAGTTACCGTTGGAACTTTACGATTAAAACCGTGAAGACTCATTTTCCCGAATGAAGTTCATGGTTAACGTATAAACGGCAACGGTTAACTCAGCACCATAGTTGTCTAAACTATACGAGAAGTATAAACCTCCTTGCTAAAGTGACGTCGTATCATTAAACGTTCTTTTGAAGAAATCGTGAAACGTTTAAGTCGAAATACGCCCAAAGAGGCCTAAACGCGGCTAAAGACCCACTTGCGATTCCATACAAAATTGAGCCCAGCAATGTTATTACGGCGTATCATTACTCACAGAAGAAGATAAATCTCGCGAAATCGTAAGATAAATGTCAAGTTTCCAAAATAATGATGAAGATCGAGATAAAAAGGAATGTTTCCGCGAAGCGATAAACTCCACATAGGGGAAAAAAAGGAAAGAGGAACCGAACCAGAAGGCATATATAATGGAAGCTAAAGTTAAAGGCACAGGGATCCGGAGATTTAGACCTAGAAAAACTCTGTTAGTTTATAAGAACTTATAACTTAGGTGGCTAGAAGGAAAAAAGTTATACTGAGACGTTTCTCCATCTTTGTTCGACAATTCTGATCTCCTTAGACTCTACAACTCATTGCAATTAGAAACCCTAAGCTTTATTCTCGATAAGATCGGTTTCTATGACTGGCACTCAATTACCAGGCGAACTTGCTCCGGCAGTTTGATCTCTTGGTCCATTCTTTTAATTGAACTACGTCCGACTTGATCTTTGAAAGGGGTACGTAGGCAGCCTTTCTAAAGGTCAAGTGTCAAATCCTTCGAACCTTTTTTCATATTTTTCGTCTATTGCTACGCGAGTTGCAGCCACATAGGTGTCTCTCGACATATGTGGTTGAGCTAGCAAACTTAGTCTTGTTTTACTGTTTGTGTTATACGAATTACTGATACCGAGAGTGGAAAATCGTTTCTAACACCATTGTCCATCTTAGCATGGAAAACTCCGACTTGGCCCATCAATCTCGACAAACGCTCTTTGGTGCTCGGCCAATTACGCCTTCTGATAAAAGTCCGGACAAGAATTTGGCATCCTATTTGGGACAATTCTAAACTAACATGACCTTAATGTTAACACGAACGTGCCATGGTCTAATCTGTGACCAGCAACGTCCTCGGCTATGCGGCTGAACACATACTTCAGGCATAGCCAAAATGTTCAAGCGACCACTGCTCCATCCAATCACTTAACGGAAAAACGACAATCCACGATTAGTCTAAAAACGCGAAGTGCAAATAATTATCATATAACCCATAATCGGAAATTATACGGTAAATTCTTAATATCGAAACATAGTTGTAACCACCAATCGGTTAACGGGAAATTTAAACTTCTCGACAACCGACCAAGTTCAATATGTTCTGCAGTTTACTCTAAACCCACAATGTTTTAATAGTAAAAAGCGGCACATAAGGAAAAACTCGTAACAAGGCTCCTAGAGCTACATCTTTAACTATACACGAAATAAATTTCGGGGGGGGGGGGGGGACTCTTCACAAAGCACAGTGAAGGAAGTCGTACAGTCTCATGGTAATTTATGCGACGCACTGGTCCTAATACCTCGCTAACAAATCAAACAATTTAACGTCCGAACAAGAACAACAGTTTTGGCTGCGAATATCCGCAAACAAAACAAAATGTTCCTCTGCCGTAATGTTAAAACAAAACTCTTGTGATGCCGCACATCTTTAAGCCCGCAAATATTTCATGCACGAAATGCGGCATACGTACGAAAAACTCGACCTTCGACACAGCGAGACGTCGCTGACGCTCGAAGTACTGTTTTTCGTCAAAACTTTCCTAAACGGAATGCTCACTTTAAAAACAGTCCATCCGCGACTATAAAACCCACAGACCTTCTTAAAAACGTATCCTTCGCGAAGATTCAAGAACGGTAATATCTACCAATAAGTTTGTTGCTGATCACAACAAACTCTCAACGTCCTAAACAGACTAAGCCATCTCGTAGAGATAGCTCTCGAACACCCGACACAAGGGTAATAGCGCTATAAAAGAAATCCAAAATTTTGGTCAGCACTTTCGGGAGACTTAAAAATTGTCCCCGAAGAGATGCTTGATTCCTACCATACAAGTCGTATAAGCCGAGAACATATCGCAGACTTTAAAGAGGTACGGAATCAGGTTGAAATCGCAACACGCAAAACAAAAGCCGATTAGTCATCGCACAGCCTTAACCGAGAGTAAACCTAGATCTTGCCCTAAACCCAGCACACTGGTCTCTAACGTCTCAAGGCATGAATATCGAAAGATACGAGATCCTGAAAGCATGCCTCTTTGTTCACATCTAAACGTTCGCGGAACTTTTTCGCACATCTCGAACGAGCAACGAATAGAACGATCTACAAAGAAGAGTTATGTTACGAGATGGCAACTCATAATCTTCCCTCTACACGCAACTACTCTACACACTCTTAAAATCTTAAATTCTTTCAATAAAGGATAATTCAGAGCCATATACAGCAACTCCCGAACATAAAAACGGCCACACACGGCCCAACACAACTAAGCATAAAACAGCCATGCAGGGTAACAGATAGATCTTGAACAAGAGAAAATAATCTAGATCCTTCAAGGGTCCAATACAAAGTTTCCTGACATTGAACGACAAAACGTGCCCGCAGATTGATTCACCTCGACCCCCTCGTAGGTAACCTCAGTCGCGATCACCTCCGTAACGGGAGAAACTGGGATGGGATCCCAGTATCCCACCACGTTCTCCTCGAGAGGAGGGACCAGAGTCTCGACACCTTCACACTCATCCATGTAGCCAGTCATCTTTTCCATCTCGGTCTAGAAAACTTAGTCGCTGGCTGTTGTCCTCAACAAGGCACGAACGGCTCCACCTTCTTATAGGCAAGAATTTTTAATATTCATCCTCGGATTTTCGATCGATGATACCGTCTAACTTTCACAACCAGCTTAACCGCCCACTAGAGCCTCACGCTAAAATCCCACGGCCTAAGGAGCTAGGGGGCTACCTATTGGGGTTAAAATCGGTCACGACGAAATCAACAGCTCAAGTCCTCAAAATATGTATCTTCCGAGGTTTTGGCTCACAAAAGTTTTCACAGAACGATCAAGTCGCAAGGAGCAAGTCATCATACGGAAAATCCCACACGTAACGTACGGGTCGCCACATGACGATCCCCGAACACAATGTTCGGGTCACCACATAACGATCCCCGAACACAACGTACGGGTCGCCATATGGCGACCTGCACCCAGCCAGCACGGGTTGCCATATGGAGACCTGCACTCAGCAAGAACGGGTCGCCATATGACAACCCGCACATGCAAAGCACGGGTTCCCATATTTCGACCTAGACCCACACAGTCTGGGTCGCCATATGGTGGCTTAGGCTCTCCGAGTCCGGGTCACCATATGGCAAGCTAGGCTATCCGAGTCCGGGTTGCCATATGGCAACCTAGGCTCTCTGATTCCGGGTCTTTCATATGGAAACCTAGGCCCTCCGAGTCCGGGTCGTCATATGGCGACCTAGGCTCTTTGAGTCCGGGTCGCCCTATGCTGACAAGACCTTTCAATGACTGGGTCTCCATATGTCAACCTCGGCTCTCCAAGTTTGGGTTGCCATATGGCGAGCTGTGTCTCTCCTTTGTATTCCTATTTGAGTCGCGATCAAAATGCTTTTTGTTTCGTCTCAATCGGAGTTTCCGTTGAGATTTTATGATTAAAACAAGTAAGAGTCGCCAAATGAACCCCGGGTCGCCAAATACAGCTCCCAGGTCGCCAAATACAGCTCCCAGGTCGCCATATGGCGAGTGAACCAAACCCTTTGGCCTCTCTCTCGAATCTCGATCGAAATGCTCTTCTTTTTGTCTCAATCGGAGTTACCGTTGGAACTTTACGATAAAAACCGCGAAGACTCATTTTCCCGAATGAAGTTCATGGTTATCGTATAAACGGCAACGGTTAACTCAGCACCATAGTTTTCTAAACTATACGAGAAGTGTAAACCTCCTTGCTAAAGTGACGTCATATCAGGAAACGTTCTTTCAAAGAACTCGTAAAATGTTTATGTAAAAATCCGGCCCAAAGAGGCCTAGAACGCGGCTAAAGAGCCACTTGCGATTCCATACGAAATTTAGCCCAACAATGTTATGACGGCGTATCTTTACTCGCAGAAGAAGATAAATCTCACGATGTCTTAATATAAATGTCAAGTTTCCAAGATAATGATGAAGATCGAGATAAAAAGGAATGTTTCAGTGAAGCGATAAACTCGACCTAGAAGAATAAAAGGAAAGAGGAACCGACCCAGAAGGCATATATAAGGGGAGCTAAAGTTAAAGGCACAAGGATCTGAACATTTAGACCTAGGGAAGCTCTGTTAGCTTATAAGAACTTATAACTTAGGTGGCTAGAAGGACATAGTTATACTAAGACGTTTCTCAATCTTTGTTCGACAATTCTGAACTCCTTAGAATCTACAACTCATTTTACTTAGAAACCCTAAGATTTATTCTTGACAAGCTTGGTTTCTATGACTGGCACTCGATTACCAGACGAACTTTCTCTGGCAGTCGATCTCTTGGTGCACTCCTTAATTGAACTACGTCCGACTTGTGGATTAGGCCCATGCCGTATAGTCTAGGGTTTTTAGATGTGGGATGCTACTTTATATATCTTGTATTCTAAGTAACCTTAAACATTCACTCTATAAGCTCGATATCGCTTCTAATAATAAGATCTCTCTTTGCCCATGGATGTAGCCAATTTGGTGAACCACATTAAAAATTTGTGCTCATGTCCGTTACAACAAACTGGTATCAGAGCATCGTGTTTTTGATCTGGGATAAACGCAAAGATCGACAAGTTTGATGGGAGAAATAGCTTCACTCTTTTGCAGATTAAGATGCAGACGTTGTTAAAGCAACATTTCCTTTGGGGACCGTTCTCACGGAAGAAATCTGATGCTGCTGTTTTGGAGGCTCTGGAAGAGAAGGCGTTCTCAACAATTTTCTGTGTCTAGAAGATGATATTATCATCTAAGAGTTAAATGAGAAACCGCTGCTAGTTTGTGGCAGAATTTGGAGAGTTTATACATTAGAAAATCTGTGACAAAAGCTACTTTTGAAGCAACAGCTCTTCGCCTTGTGTATGCAAAAAGGTACTGAGCTTTGGGGCCATCTTGACAAGTTAAACTCGTTATTACTCGAGAAGCGTAACATCCATGTTACGTAGAATGGTGAAGATACTAGATACAGTGAAACTGGAAGAAGTTAGGTTGGCTCTTCATAGTCAGGAATTGGGCCATAAGAAATCTAGCTCAGGAACATACAATCAAACATCAGGATTGTTTGTTAGTGGTATGTAGGGGCATGGGAACAGAGGGACTTCCAAAGATAGGAGTCACTCCCAAGAGGTTCTAATCCAACTGATATTTGCTACTATTTCAAAGAGAATGGACAATGGAAGTCAGACAGTCCCAAGATGAAAGCGTAGCAATTTGCATTTGTTGCAATAGTCGATGATGAAACCAATTCTGATGACTACATATCTCTTGTTGTGCACTGACACACACACACACACGCACGCACGCACGCACGCGCGCGCACACACACACACACACACACACACCACTATCTGATGTGTGGTTTTTGGATACGGGAGCATCCTACCATATGACATTGATAGGAGAGAGTGTTTTTCTGAGTACACAGAGTTACTTAACAGCAAGATTAAGATGACAAACAATTTAGTGTGCAAGATTGTTCGGATAGGCTCAATCAAGCTCAGGACACATGATGGTGGATTCTTCACAACTGAATGAGGTTGGTCATATTCCATCCATGACGAAGAATTTGATATTTATGTGTCTTCTGGACAGTAGAGGGTTCAAATATTCGGGTGGAGATGGTGTTCTGAATGTATGCAAAGGTTCTAATGTGATTCTGAAGGGTTTCATGAACGTTGCTCTATATTTACTAAAAGGTACAACAGTTACAGGTTCAGGAAATGTTGCATCACCAGAAGTCCCAGAGGAAAATATGAGTAAGCTATGGCATAAGATTCTTAGACATATGGGTGAGCGTGGGATGCAACATCTGTCGAAGCAAATCTGTTACTTTATGATTTGGTTTTTATTTTTTCTCAGAAGAGTTCAAACACTTTTGTAATGATGCAACAACTGTCAAGCATCATACACTCAGAAAAAAAATACAGCAGGATGGTATTACAAAATGGATTAAAAAGACAATGCTGGAGAGAGCGATGTGCATGCTGTCAACAACAGACTGCAGGTCTGGAGAAGCAGTTTTGGGCTGAAGCAATTAACACGACTTGCTACTTGATAAATCTTGGTCCCCCACATATGCATCAAGTGCAGGATACCTTATAAGGTGTTGTCAGGTAGATCTGCTGACTATTCACTTCTATGAGCGTTTGGTTGTAATGTTTACTATCATGTGTATGAACGTAAACTAGAGCCGAGACCATGAAATGAGTATTTATGGGCTACGGTGATGGATTCAAGGGATTCAGGGTCTGGTCTCCATCAGAAAACCGAGTGTTTTTAAGCAAGAATATGGTTAGAAGCTCAGTGAACATTTCTGAAGCAGAGAAAGAAACCACTGATAAACAGGTGAAGTTGCAAGATGATCATGTAGTGATCAATATGCAGGAACTCACAAAAAAATCAAGAGGATCACGTAGAAGATGTTCAGTTGGAGTCTACGTAGACTCAACCACCTGATGCTACAGAGAGTAGCAACATGAATGATTGATCAAGAATGGTTGATGTCAGGCCATCTAAGAGATATCATTTCGATGATATGGTGGGTTATGCACTACATGGTTCAGAGGAAGTGGATGTTTGATCCACTTACATGGAAGCTGTTTCTAGTTCCTAGTCTGAGAAATGGCATGCTGCAATGGGAGAAAAAATAGAGTCTTATGAGAAGAATCATACATGGAAATCTGGTCACATTACCATCAATGGGAGGAGTTAGTACATGCAAGTGGGTCTTCAAGATTACAGATGGAGCATTACCGGCAGAAAGACTGAAGTATAAAGCTCGGATTGTTGCAAGAGGTTTCAGTAAGAGAGAGCGAGTAGACTACAATGAGATCTTCTCACATGTGGTTCAGACATACTGTAACGACGCATATATTGGGGCCTAGCTAGGCCTAGTTATTCAGCAGGGAAACCTAGGTAATTCCCCATCAAATAGTAGTCTCCTGCAGTTTTTGTTCTACAAAAACCTAAGCGCGTCGAATCTTTGTAGAAACTGAGCCGTCATGGAGATCTGAATCCGACCAGCCCCAGCCACCGTCGTCAAAGTCGAGATCAAACATCTCACCACCGGTAATCGTCGAAGGTAACCATTGAAACGATCAACACATTGGTTTAAGTTTTGAGCGATTGGTAAATTGATCATAACTCTCTAACCGTGAGGTTTTTCATGAATACAAGGCCACCATCGTGTTCGTGACATCGAGACGAGTCCGGAGTTCTGAGATCAGCCATAGATCGCCGTGCACGCACCCTCACTCGCGGCCAGAAGATCCATGCGTCAATCTCACGGGCCGCCGCAGACCGCCAATTGCACCACACGTGATCCTTTAGCGCCACCGTCGCTGACCGCTGTTTGCTGGAGCCACCGTCCCCAAACACCATCTGTTCGCCACCGGGAAGCCATTGTCGTGTCACCGCCATGCCTCTGCCGCCACCGGTGAGTTCCCTGGTAAGCCACCATCGCCTTTGGTTGCCACCGGTGACTCCGGTTGACTCGCTGACTCGTCGTTGACTCGGCGACTCGACTGAGTCAACTCAGCGATTCAACTCACAGACTGGTCAATCCGGTTCGGTTTAACAATTGAATTCAGTTTTGTTGGTTTTGGAAATTCATTTCGGTTAGGATTAAACCAGTTTGAAATTCATTGGAATCTGGTTCAATTGAAATCGAATCCAGATAAGTAAAATCGATTGAACTAATTCGATTTCAATCTGGTTAAGGGTTAATCTACTTGGGTCTTAGTTGACTGGGTTGATCTTTGACCAGTGGGTTGACTTTTTGACCATATCACCGGTTATCCGTTTTCTTCCGTTCGAAGGGCGTTCTAACTCGATTTTTCACCCGGATTTAGATTTAGAATCTATTTGAGCAGCATGAGGTCATAGATACCACTTATCCATATTGCTAAGGTGAGGTTCTATTTCGTAAATCTTTTACCGGTGTAGAATTCTTTATATCGTCGCTTAGTTTCTATACGTGTTCTGTCTGATTGAATCGAGTCTTTTGTGATAGTTAGAATTCATTGTATACCGACTAGGGGTCTAGAGGATTGGACTTTGATTAGATTGTATGATCTTAATTGATAATATATATATATATAATATATATATATTATCAGAATGGATTAGATATTAATTACAACCTTTAAACACCACTTTAAAATGGATTAGATATCCAATACCAAATAAAAAAGATTTACTTCAAAGACTTTACTCTGCCCACATATTCTCAAAGTTTGATCTAAAATCAGGATTTTGACAAATCCAGATATCTGAAAGTGATCGTTATAAAACAACATTTACAGTCCCTTTCGGTCAGTACCAATGGAAAGTAATGCTATTTGGTTTAAAAATGCACCTTCTGAATTTCAAAGAATCATGAATGATATTTTCTATGATTATTCAAAATTTTGCATTGTATACATTGATGATATACTAATATTCTCACATTCTATTGATGAACATTTCAAAAATCTCAAACATTTTATTATGTTGCAAGAAAAAACGGCCTTGTTGTTTCCAAAAAAAAAATGTCCCTATTTCAAACTAAGATCAGATTTTTAGGTCACCACATATCACAAGGTATGATAATCCCTTTTCAAAGATCTTTAGAATTTGCAAATAAATTTCCAGATAAAATTATTGATAAAACTCAATTACAAAGGTTCCTTGGAAGTCTCAATTACGTTTTAGATTTTTGTCCTAATATTAATAGAATAGCTAAACCCTTGCACAGTCGTCTAAAGAAAAATCCAGTTCCTTGGACAAAAGAGCATACTGAAATAGTTCAAAGGATTAAAAAAACAGGTCTTAGAAATCCCATGTCTGCACATAGCAGATCCAGATTTAGAAAAAAATCGTAGAGACAGACGCTTCTGATGTAGGATATGGGTGTATTCTTAAAAAAAGAATTTAGATGGTAGTGAAAGTATTGTGCAATTTAAGTCATCACACTGGAATGACACCCAAAAGAACTATTCTACTATCAAAAAAGAAATCTTGAGTATAGTTTTGTGTATTCAAAAGTTTTAAAGCGATCTTTTAAATAATTTTTTTTTTAAGAATTGATTGCAAAAGTGCTAAGGATGTTTTACAAAAAGATGTGAAAAACCTTGCATCAAAACAAATTTTTGCGAGATGGCAAGCGATTTTAAGTATTTTCGATTTTGAAATTGAATTTATAAAAGGAGATTCAAACTTTGTCCCAGATTTCTTGACACGAAAGTTTCTCCAAAACAGGTACAATGCCTCCAAAGAAGATAATTGATAAAGGCAAGGGAATTTCTCTGGAACCAATCTCAGAAAAACCCGAAAATACAAACACTCAACCAAAAACAGAACCCTGGATCTCTGTTATAAAAAAGAGTGCCAAAAATGAAGAAATACCAAACACACCAAAATCTCTCCAATCTCGAGAAGATATCATGAACCAAATGTTACGATTACAAAAAGCTTTCGAGCTTAGTTTTTCAAAACAAGAGTCGGGAGAATCTTCCAAAAACCTTCCTTCTCAAACTATTTCAAAATATAACGAGGTCCCTTCAAAAATGATTTCAAGAGAAAATCAGACGTCAAAAATTGTTTCAAAACCTTCAAATAATTCACAAATTATTCTGAAGGAGATTTTCCAAACCACTCAATCGGAGTATTTTGAAAAACATATATATCAAAATATTATAAATATCGAAAAAGGCTTTTTTGTAAGAAATGATCCGTTCTTAACAATCGAAAAATATTTTGGCAAAAACAATTTCTGTAAACCACATAATACAGATAAAACTGTGTTATTCTTTCAAACCATTCTGGAAATTACAGACTCAGTGTCCTTCAAACACTTTTATCTAAACGAAAACCACACTGATGCTGCTTATTCCACATTCAAAATCCATAAAATAACTGCGCCATGTAATTGGGAATACGATCTTAATGACAAGCTAAATTTTCCAGAAGATCTTAAAAATCTCCCTTATTACAATGTTCCCTTTAACTATTGGGATTATTGTGAGGCATGGTACAAATTTTTTTTGATTCAATCTCCAAAACACAAACACACGTGGTTGATCTTCTTTGACACCACAGTGACTTATCCAAATCTCCCTATTGGTTCATACCATGGTGGAACTACTTTGGTTCTGTCACAAAAATATTTAAACCTAATATCCAAAAATCATTAGCCCTCTTCCACTCAAAATCATTAGCCCTTTTCCATCTGAAGAAGAAAAGAAATTTCCACCACTAGCCCTCTTCCACTCAAAATTTCATTTTCCTTGGGTATTTTTATGGACCCTTGAATTTACTTCTGATCCAATTTCTGTTATCCGACGAAAATTCAGAGTCAAATGGTGGGATAAATACAAAATCCCCTCAAACCTTTACCCATCAAATATCCTTACCTGGATAAAGGAACAAAATTCTAAAATCCAAACACTTAACCAAACACCAAAACAAACACCAGAGACAACCTTTTTCCTAGCTCAAAAATCCAAAATGCTAGCAATGTTGGCAGGTGCAAAATGTGAAGAAGAAATCAAGGCAATCTCATTACAATTTTCTACCGTCAATGTCAGATCAAATCTCTCGTACTTCGGGAAGTGACTCAGGGTCCCAAGTGTCGGATATCGATGAAGAAATCTTCGGCAACAGTGGAGTCTAAAAATCTCTCCCCAAGAAATACAAATCTCCTCAGTATCCAAAACGTATCTTACGGTTACATTGTTACGAATATTATCCACGATCTCTTGTCGCAATACCCGATAAAAATCCATAACAACAAATAAGTGCTATCTTTTGTACCATGATGACGAAGGTCCACCACCAGCAGACAACAAACAATTATGGAGCTTAATGGAGCAATCTTTTGCTAGTGGAGTTATCCATATATTTTATTTTCTTTTTATTTTTATGTAAAATTGTAAACTCCTATATAAAGGAGTCCTTGCTTCAGTTGTAAACCAAGTTCTCATTATCTCATTCTCATACTCTTTCATCCATATCCTCTCTTGCTTCCTCTCCCATCCTTGTAATCGAGAACATTGCTACGATCTCCTTTTAAGTAAGTTTTTAATAAATAAAGTTTCAAGTTTATTTTCTTCTATTAAGTTTATGCTTTGTGTTTAAGTGGCTGGTCTAACCGCCCATATTTCTGTTTTATTCTATTAAGCCTTGTCTAATTCTGTTTTATAAATATCTTGATTTTGTTTTTATAATACGTAATTAAATATGCTTTCTTTAATTCCGATTTCTTATGGAATATCTATATAAAGTAGGGACTATGTGGTGGGCGGGGTTCAAGGATGCATGAGCTAACGACACAAATATGGTGGCCATGAGTTCAGAGACGTCTGGACTATCGACGCAGATTGGGTGGTGCGTGGTGCAGAAACGTTTGCATTCGAGGCAGTTATGGTGTTTTGGAGTTTTTGTTGCTTCAGACTTTAATTTTATGATATTATTGATATATATTCATATTTTATTTTATCTTTTGGAGTTATGGTGTTTGGAGTTTATTTTTTAGATTTAATAAATAGAGATTTCAGACCGTTTATTGAGTTTATTATTTATTTTATTATTTTAAAGTAAGGGTATTACAATTTGGTATCAGAGCGGTCCGTCCCGGCCCCGACCCGGGATGGCGATTTGTGGGACTTGATTTTAATCGGTTTAGATGATTTCTGAAATATTTATGGGAATCTGAGAATTTTAAAAAATTAAAAATAAATAGCAACGTTCTGTTCGGTAGAATTCCTTTAAATTTGTTGGTATCCGGTTTCACGAACTCCATACCGTTTAGCGCCAGTAGAAATGACAGAATTGAAAAATAGTTGAATGAGCTATCAGAAAAAGGTTTTATCAGACCGGCTACTTTACCATGGAGATCTCCATTTTTGTTTGTGAAAAAGAAGGATGAGAGTTTCATGCTTTGTATCAACTATAGGGGCCATGAACAACGTGACCATCAAGAATAAGTACCCGCTTCCGCGTATCGACGAGTTGCTGGATTAGTTACAGGGAGCTTCATGGTTTTTTTAAGATTGACTTAGCATCAGGGTACCACCAGATTGCTATAGCTGATGAGGATGTGCGGAAGACTGCTTTTCGTACACGTTATGGACATTATGAATTCGTGGTAATGCCATTTGGGTTGACGAACGCACCTGTAGCGTTCATGAAGCTCATGAATGATATGTTTCGGGAGAACTTGGATAAGTGTGTGATTGTCTTCACTGATGATATCCTGATTTATTCCCGGAGCAGAGATGAGCACGCCGAGCACGTGCCGATTGTGTTGGGTAAGCTCAGAGAGCATCAGTTGTTTGCTAAGTTGAGTAAGTGTAGTTTCTTGCAGAGAAGGATTGGATTTGGGTCACGTGGCTTCTGAGGCAGGAGTTGCAGTAGATCCGGAGAATATTACTGCGATATCAGAACGGCCTACACCTAAGAGTGCTACTGAGATCCGCAACTTTCTGTGGTTGCAGGATATTACAGAAAGTTTGTTAAGGGTTTTGCCAGTATCGCAAAGCCGATGATGCAATTAACAGGCAAGGATGTCAAGTTGATTGGAGAGATGCTTGTTTGAGGAATTTAACCGAGTTAAAGCGACAATTGACAAAAATGCCACTTTTGGTACTTCCTATGCCCAGGATACCATATGAGGTTTATACGGATGCATCAGGTTCTGGTCTGGGATGTGCATTGATGCAGGAGGGTAATTATGTTGCATATGCATCACGTTAGTTGAGACTTCATGAAGCTAATTACCCTACCCACGACTTGTAGTTAGCAAAAAAAAATTTTGCGGTTAAAATTTGGAGGTCGTATTTGTATTGAGAGAAGGTTCAGATTCTCACAGACCTCCAAAGTTTGAAGTATATTTTTACTCAGGCGGGCCTGAATTTGAGACAATTGCAACTCCTTTTTTTCTACCTTATCCTATTTATGTATTATTATTATTATGCTTTGCTTGATCATATCTGAGTAGTTTTCTTTTTTATATTTAGGATTTATTGGGTTTTTAGATAAATTACTGAAACATAGAACTGCTTGGGTGATTATTATGATCATTCATCAGAATTGGACTTAATGTTTGTCTTCTAGAGTAGTTAACTAGAACCCTAAATTTAAGATAATTGATAAATGCAAAAGTAGGTTGAACTCGTGATAATAATTCTGCTGAACTAGGATATTAGATGTATGTGAAAGCTTGTTTAGTTAAGCTTGTGAACATACCGATTTGGACATTAATGCTTTTCTAAGGAAGTATCGATAGACACTTTGTAGTATCGATCAACACTAACTCCTAGTTCGCATGCGACAGCTGGAACTAAGATTTATTCATCTGATTAGACATTCTCATCTGATAAGGGATGAGAATGGAAACCTGCATGCCTTGAAGGTCATCTGCATGATCCAGCAGGTCAGAGGCATGATGATCAGGGGGCTGTAATCCCTGACCTAGAAGCAGCTGCTCTAAAAGCTACTAATGCCGAGAATGCTGCAGCCAATGCTCAGGCTGTAGCTGATGAGAATGTCAAGGCTGTTTGACCCAGAACATTGGCTAAGTAAAACACTCCAGATTAGTACTATGCCAAAAGATCTTCAATTTGTCCTCCTACTTTTCAGAGGCACGATTTCGAGCTAAAGATTGCATACTTTACAACTGTTGAGACAAATATCTTATAATGGGCACCCACATGAGCTTCCGAGGACAATATAGAGCAGTTCAAGGATCTTGTATATGCTATTAAAGCCAATGGCGTCCCTGAGGACTACCTTTTTGGTAAGCTCATTAAGTACTCACTTCCCTAGCGATGCTTCATAATTGCTTAAGCAGCTAACAAACATGATCTCCTACATCTTGGACTGAGATAAAAATGTCTTCCTGCGTAATTTCTTTGATGAATGTGCGATCTGAGGACAAGAGGAAACATGATTGTTACATTCACACATGAGCATGCAGAGCCTTTCAGAAGCTCCTGGATCATAATCAAGTCATACAGAGGGACATCGCTTTGGTCTACCAGATGGCTCTAGACACAGCTAGTGAGGAAATTTCAGCACTATGAATCCATATGAAGTTGTCCAGTCTAATTGAGATCTTGACATCTATCAATAGCCCCAAGAACTTTGATTTAGAGGGAATAAATTGGCTGCTAGCTTGGGAAAGTAGCAGATGGATGAAGTTATAGCAAATCTGGACAGTGCTCATTCTCAAAGAAGGTGAGCTTTGCCAGAAGATGTTTAGGGCTATTGATACCGCCAGTGATAAGGGAGACGAGGAGGATGTAAGCTACATCAGTGATATTGGGTTTCAAAGGTCTGGAAATCAGACTAAAAACAGGAACTCCTGTTGCACTAGTGAGAAAGTAATTACAACCACTGTTCACAGTACTAGAAACCCTACAACAAAAACATCAACAACATGCTATGGACTTTCTTCTTACCAAATCCTACACCAGTAACTAAAGAAAGCAAGATACAAAGCATATGACTGATTAAGTTCTTGTGGGTCAGCAAAATATGAATGTGGATTTCAATGGGAAGATAGATGTTATGTACACAAAACCTGGAATGACAAGTTTTGAACCTCCCATCACCCATGTAAAGAAGTTGGAGACTCAAGTGGTTTGGACTAGTGAAATTTTGTGTGAGACAGGAAGCGTTGATTAAGAAAAAAGAGAGGCTGGACAGAAGCACCAAGTGAGTGCTATTATAGATGATGATTTCTGCGCATGGTGAAGGAAGAGTATTGTTCAAAAAGCGGTCTTGCAAGTCGAAAGTTCCATGATCTTTTAACAGTTCATAGATGGTGTTGCATGACACCAGTGGCTGGAGCATTGATCGGACACCCCATGGCGAGTCTGTAAGATCTTGTGAGATGGTAAAAGTCGACTCGACAAACACACTGTTAACGATCGACACCCACTGGTGACTTACCAAGATTGTTTGCCAAGTATTGTTGCAGCCTATTAAATGCAACACGACATTCTCTCAGACATCAACAGAGCCAACAGTGAACACCAATTAGCAATCGGAAGATGCACTGGAGCCTATGATCATGAGAAGGCTATGGAAGGACATACTTCTAACAGAAATAAGAAACATCGTTCATAAGAATCTAAGGAGATAGGCTAATTAGAAGGATATGAAATTTTTACAAGAGGATGTTGAGGATCTGTAACACCCATGTTCCGCAGTCTGAGCTGGAACAGTCCAAGAAATAGTTTCAGCATAGACTTTATCAGACGACCCATTCAGTGTTGCGAATTGTCTTCTAGATAGTGTTGGATAATTAAGACAAATAGTTTCGAGGTCCGATACATTAACGTTTGAGCTTGTCGGGCAGTGAGTGGTCGTATTTGACAAGACAGTTGAGCTTGTCCTCCGAGAATCAGTAGTCAGTGTATGGACTGACTCATACACATTTTGGCGCAGGAACGGTTCACTGGCCAAAACGTATACTGAATAGGCCAAGGAAAATGGCTGGGAATGGTTACTGGATCAGTTACAGAGCAGTTACCAAGCATTATTGGAGAAGTTACAAACTTCTTAACCGACCATAAGTAGTTATTGGAAGGATGAACTATCGTGGTATGTTTCAGGACTGGGCTAATGAGTAACCAATGCTAGACGGTATGTAGAACTTAAGGGGACAGTTCTATATCGGTTACGGACCGCTGTGGGCAGGTATTCCGTTTCTGCGGTGCGGGACTGGTTAGCTTAGAGAAACGCGCCCATCTGATCCCACTAAAAGGATTTTCGTGGGGAAAAGGAGTCAGTCTTCCTGATACGTTTCTCTACATAAAGACAGAGGGAGAAAACAAGAGAATAACCCAGAGAATGGTTCTGATTGAAAAAAGAGTAGAGGCAAATCATGAGTGATGAATCCAAGGCCGCTGGTGTAGCCAAGCAGATATCGAGCAGTCTGAGTCATCCCTGGATCGGATATTGGCAGTCCGATCAATGATGATTGATGATTAAAACTGTTGGTGGACATAGCTGGAAGATATCGATTTCAACCAATAGGAAGGATTTCTATGTGGCATGTATAGCAAAGATATAGTGAGATGATTGATGGTTAGCGGTTTGGGCCAAAGATTATAAAGCCATAGGGATTTAGTTCTCAACTGTGAAGGCGCCGATTGGAATCTACACCTTCTGTGGAGATGTTATCCATCATGTGACATGGAGGAACCGGTTTTAAATAAGTTAGTGCTTCTTGATTTATCGGTATAAATCTGACCTTAGGATCATATCTTAGGTATGTTGCAGGAGGAGCAATAGAACGAGTGGAAAGGGTGGTTCAATTGACGATCACTGTCTATATGAATCGAGTGAGATCGAGACATCAGGTCAGAGGTGTGATCTGTGTGGATGTTTCACGTACTGGATCAGAAGCGTTAGACCACGTGAGAATTTATGGAATGTGTATGTTCGGTGTGGCAACCAAGGGGATTTGGGTGGGGGAATCATGGAGCGACCGTCTGGTCTATGTTATGATGGCTTATGTGTTGAAGAACATATCAGCATTTGGCTAAATCCGAGGGGGCAAAGTCTGGATCCCTCAATCTTGGAAGCTTATAGCTACAGTAAGAAGGCAAATGATCTTTGGGAAACACTAAAGAAAGTGAATGGGAACATCTAAAATTTGAGCAGCATGTTTGAGGTAAAAATGGGTGATTAAATACCTGGTTCAGAAGAAAAGGAATTTTACAAACACTTGGAAACAGTTCAGAGCTTTATGGTCGGGGAGTATACAAGTCATGTATTCAAGCAACACCTTGCCCAACATGGGATCCTACATAAAACGAGTTGTCCTTACACCCTCAACAGAATGTTGTGGCCGAAAGAAAGAATCACATCTTATGTAGGTTGCAAGGTCATTGTTGTTTTGTTCTAAACTTTCGAAACAATTCTAGAGTGATGATGTGGCGTGCCGCTTGCTACCTAAAATGCAAGCTTCACACTCATTACAACCTGGTCACTAGACCGTATCCTCTTGTTGCTCTCTGGTGAATCATGACTAGGCTCTTTTATGTTTTGTCTCGATTGGAGTTCCATTGAAATTTACGATAAAAATGCAAAGACTTATTTTCTCGTAAAAACCGAGTCAATTCGTATAAAACGATAACTGTTACTTAACATCAATGTTATCATCGACTATACAGTTGCCTATCATTTTGTGTGAGCGATGAATCGTGTATCAGTACGAAGAGACGATTCTGTTCGAGAAGAGAATTCTTGAAATATCCCAAACGTACAAAAGGGTTCTATAACCCAGATAAAGTCCCATTTACGGTTTAGACGAGAATGAGGCAGTTATAATGACGGTTATTCTACCGGATATCCGTAGAAGATAAATGAAAAGAAGATAATTATCAAGTTCCAAGATAATTATGGAAAAAAAAAGACCTATATCAAAGAAGCAAGAGAGAGGTACGAGGGACACAAAAAATCCCTTGTAATCACCTCTTTAGAAAGATTTTTTAGTAATTTCGTTTTTATTCATCGAGCTGCCTACTCAAACTATGTTTAGGGCTTTTAGGGCTACAACTAGAATACGCTGAAAGGATCATTCCG
>CAJHQP010008401.1:0-27172 GCA_905132765.1 Moricandia arvensis | reverse complement strand
TAGTATCATGGGACAGAAACTAGGTGCAATAACTCTAGTACCATTAAACTGTCCCAAAGATACTAAACACACACACAACACAACCAGAAATAATTTAAGCAATTAAACAGGCTCTTATTAGAGTTTAGGAGGTTAACTTTCAACCAAGGAACCTGAGCTAGTTCCTTGAACCTCCATGGCTGTGAATCACTTGAATTTGAAGGGCTTGTGGTGTGGATTTACTGTCCAATACCTCCTCTTCTTGATTCTCTCCTTCTGGTCAAGGAGACACTTCAAACCCCATCCTGTTCTCTTGCTGGTCGTGGGTTTTGTTGGTCAGAAACAGAGCTTCAGCAGGGCTTGTAAGACCCGATCCTGGTCCATTGAACCCCAATCAGATCCAAGTCTTACCCTAAACAATACTAAGGATGATTCCGGTTTTAAGCCAATAGTTCCTAAGTCATTTTAAGCAAACCGAGGTTCATTCATTTCAAAGTTAGAATCAATATCAAATAAGGGGCAAACAGATTATATAAATATTAACCAAAGTGATACAAAGTATTCATGTGATCCAAGTTGCACAATAGGCTATCATAAGTTCATAACTAAAATGTTTCTACCCCTTAACCCACACACACATCCAACCCGGCTTGAGTCCTCACGGTTCCTTGGCCTTGCCACGATCCATGTCCTTACCTGAAACCTCACAAACACAATAGCATGATATTATGTCCGATAACCTAACCACAACCTAAGCAATTGCATGGTTCTGCGCCTAAAGACCATTCTAGGCCAATTCTGACCCTTTTTCAAAAGTGGTCCAAAAACCAAATAAAATTCATGACAATTCGAGATAAATCCTAACTAGACGGAATCCATGGTCGGATTCACCAGAAACCGTCCCGGACCCTATGATCCGACACAATCAACCCAAGGACCAAAATATGGTTTTTGAGCAAATCAAGTCCAAATCGTGTCTAGTCTTTTCCAATAATTTTTATAAATCCTAAAACTTCTATTCCAAAGTTTTCAAGCCAAACAAACACGTTTAGAGTAGTTTGGGGATCATGGAACCCAAACTGGCCGATAAACTGTCCAATGGAACCAGGCTTATGCTTGGCCCATTGATGCGTCCCTAGGATGCTCTTTGGTTGATGGGGATGGATAGATCCTTGCAAGAACGAATCAGAGACTCAAGTTCTTCAAGGTTTGTGGATTGAATGGTGACACAAGAGGGATGGATGATCTCTTGATACTCCTAGGCGACTGATCTGGATATGACACACCAAATAAGAAGCCCTTAGGTCTCTGGATATTACACACCAGAACTCGACAACTTCTAGAGAGAGAGAGCCGTCAAGAGAGAAAAGAAACTCGTGGTTTATTGATTGCTTGAGTACAATAGGGTTTAGGGAACCCTTTAAATAAAAAGAAACCAGAGAACAGGCTCTCTAGGGTTTCGAAAATAGTAAAAAGGAAAACTATGGTTTAAAAATAACATAAGCTTTAAAATGAAATAAAATGTAAACTTCTGCTAGTCTTGGGCCGAGATAGAGCCTAAGTGATGTGTAAGACAAGTTGTGGCCTCGTTAAAAACCTTCCTCCGGAAAACCTCGTGGGACAAAACCAAAAGCAAGGAAAAGAGCACGCACCAAATGTCTTGCCTAGACACTAACTCAGCTTGATGTAGAGATGGCTTGAATGGTGATCAAGACATCTCGGATCAAACCTTGTCCAAGACTTTCTTCTTGTTGTGGATGTGAAGTGAGTAATCCAACAACATTCTCCTTAAGTTTCTTGACTCTGGAACGAGTCATGGGACCTTCTGGAATGGCTAGAGCATCATCACCAGGCTGCTGGTGCATTGTGGCTTCATGTGGCTCATCTAGACTCTCCTTGTTCTCCTTAGTGATCCGGTCCATGATCACATCATCCCCTCCCTCTTCAAAAAGATTTGTCCTCAAATCTGTTTTACCTGCAATAGAGGGGACCAAATTAGTAACATCAAACTTTAGAATCAGATTACACTTACCTTGCAAGCCTCTTTGATAGGCATTGCTGCTGACTGGTTCAGATATGTAGAAGGGACTGATCTGTTTGATTCCTGATTCATTACTCAAACCTGCATCATACTCTTTGACACACAATAAGTTAGCACATAAAATTTTATCATAGAGTAAGAGAAATAGTCCAAATCCTTTTCTTCTCGGTTTTGGCTTGTATGTAGCATCTGGAGGTGCTTCTTTGATGATGATGAAGCAAGTGACACCTTGGTTCTTATCCTGGTCCAAATATGGTGGTTTGAACCTCATATCTTCCTCACGCTGGTAGCTTCTCCTTACACCCTTCAAAGCTTTCCTGAAATCTATACTTGGCTCTTTTGACAAGAACAAGAGTATCATATCCGTGTAAAGAGTGATAAAAGAATCATTGAAAACATGACCACTTATCTTAGCATGCTCACCTGGTCGCCATAGATAGGTTTGAGATGTTCTAAACTTAGCAAAATTCAAACAAAGCAGAGATAGGATCACCTGACTTGTAGAACCCATAACTCTTTCACCTGAGAAACTTTGGACATAATTCCAAATCGACGTGATAGCCTGAGGAGTTAAGTTTCTAATGCAGTTGGTTTCATGGCCTAAATCGTTTTGTTGATGAGATATGATCTTCTGACTACTCCTATATCACAGCTGGCGATTAGACAGTTTTCAAGATTTGTTTGGTGCTTCTCCAACTTAGCGAAAGACTCATCATTGATACTCTGATCATTGTAGCTCCTCCTTTCACCTGTACCTTTCTCAGCTTCTTTTGAACAAGTCAAGTGTGTTATCAGGTCAAAGAAAGTATTATAGACAAGGATGTCTCCAGAGCACAAAACCGTATGACTCTTCCATCTATTATGCATATCAAAGAAAATATTACAGACCCAAATATCATCAAGGATCAAGTTCACACATTCAGAAGCAGAGAGTTCTAGTTTCAATTGTGCAACAGGTTTATCAAAGAAAGTGTTATACACTAGAATATCCTCAAAGAACAGTCCTACACGTTTAGAATCATTTTCAGCACACAAACAATCAATCTCAAGCTCAGAGATATTTGCAGATTTCAAAATTTCAAACCTAAAATCAGAATGATGCAATTTCGGTTCATGCAACTTCCTAGGTTCTTTCAAGACATATGTGGATGCAAAACAATCATCAGTGTTCAAATCATGCCTAGGAAAATTCACAACGAAACTATTCTCTTCAGTTCTAGCAAATGAATCACAAGGTTGTCTAAAACAGAAATCAGTTTGTTTCAACTCAAGCTCTAAAACCTTTTCAAAGTGACCAAAGCTTTTGCTATAATTCAGAAACTGCTCAAGACTCAAAACATGACCAGAAATGTTTTTATTTTGATTTGGAAAACGTTTTTGATCAAAGAGGTTTTCTGGTTCCAGTCCTTTAAAAGATCTAAGCAAGTTATCAAAAACAGAATTTGAAACACAAAAATCTTTTACTTTGTCAAGACCAAAACGTTTTATGTCTTTAGTACTCACTTTAACACACATTATAGGCACAGAACTAACCACTTTAGCTTCCTTACAGTGCTTTTGCTGGTTATGAGACAAGGGTTTAGGAGTTGGGTTAGACTGCAAGCTGTTCTGATGTTCCAACTCTTCTCCTTGTGTTGATTGCTCTGGTTCTCTATCTACCGATTCTTCTTTTGCAACCTGTGAAACTGAAACAAGGCTACTCGGTTGCACCGGTTCAATAAAAGTTAGTTCATCACAAGAAGTACTGAAATTGAATTCAGGCTGAGGTAAGAAAGAGAACACTCTTGTTCTGTCCCAAACTTTCTTTTTACCAAAGATGTTTCTGTTTGAGCTTCTTGAGTTAGTGCAGTTAAATCTGATTGTGCAGCTGAGTCTGGTTCTTGTTTCTGTGATGAACGTCCAGGGTTGGTCCTCTTGAATTGCTTCTCCACATCCATCATTACTTGTAATAACTTCTTTTTATCTTCCTCACTGAACCAGGAATGTTTTTCTGTTTTATCTTTGCTGTAACAGGCTACTGCCTTGCTAGATGTGACTTCCTTCACTGGAGACTTTAGGGAAGTGTTGCCTTTGGATGCATACTTTTCCCTTAGTAACAACTTTAGGCTCTCCCACGTGGTGATAGTTGGTTCCTTGTAGAACCTGCGATCATCTTCTTCTTGCAACCACCACTTATAAGCGTTTCCTTTGAGTTGAGAAATTGCAAAAGCTAATCTTTCCTTCTTCAATATTCTGTTGTAATGCAGCCACTTGTCCATGGTTCTTTCCCATCCTAGATAGTCACCTTTTCCTGAAAAAGCATAGAGTCGAATATCAGTAAGTGGTTTATAATCAGAACAAAGATCAATTGATTTAGGAGTGAGAGAAGATTGGTGTGGTCTGCTCCATGTGTTGGCTGGTTGCTTGAAGTGTGGCTCTCCACGTCCATTAGCTTGTTGGAGATCCTGTCTAAACTCCTGGCAGAGTTTATCATGGCTGATTCTCATCATCTGTTGCAGCTGAGCATTCATAGCCTTAAGTAACAGCCTTTCATCCTTAGTGAGGACTCCTTTCTGATCTCCTGCCATGGTACCTGAGACAAGAGAAAGATTAAGCCAGTAAGTAGTTCAAGGAGTACACGAGAAGTAAAAAAGGAAAAAGATCAACACAAAAAGGATAAGCTTGCTCGGCAAGATAAGAGAAAAAGGATAGCGGCTAGGTTTTTCCAATTCTAGGGCTTCCGCTTGCAAGCAAAAAAGGAAATTCTTCTAAATCTTGTCTAAAACTTCTCTAAGATTTCGAGCAGCCTAACAACTTAGATCTACTCGTGTTCAAGGTGATTAACAAGATTTGCAGAAGAAACAAAGTGATCTAGGGAGACAAGAACTTATGCGGCTAGGGTTTATCAACTAGGGTTTCTGCAAGCAAAAAGGAAAAACTTGAAACCTTGTCTAATCTCTATGAATTTCGAGCATCCCTAAACAGATTAGATCTACTGCTTATTCAAGATGAAACACGGATGAAACAAGAACAATAAGAGAGAGAACGAGTACTTCCCAACCAAAGTTGCTCTGATACCACTTGATGCGTCCCTAGGATGCTCTTTGGTTGATGGGGATGGATAGATCCTTGCAAGAACGAATCAGAGACTCAAGTTCTTCAAGGTTTGTGGATTGAATGGTGACACAAGAGGGATGGATGATCTCTTGATACTCCTAGGCGACTGATCTGGATATGACACACCAAATAAGAAGCCCTTAGGTCTCTGGATATTACACACCAGAACTCGACAACTTCTAGAGAGAGAGAGCCGTCAAGAGAGAAAAGAAACTCGTGGTTTATTGATTGCTTGAGTACAATAGGGTTTAGGGAACCCTTTAAATAAAAAGAAACCAGAGAACAGGCTCTCTAGGGTTTCGAAAATAGTAAAAAGGAAAACTATGGTTTAAAAATAACATAAGCTTTAAAATGAAATAAAATGTAAACTTCTGCTAGTCTTGGGCCGAGATAGAGCCTAAGTGATGTGTAAGACAAGTTGTGGCCTCGTTAAAAACCTTCCTCCGGAAAACCTCGTGGGACAAAACCAAAAGCAAGGAAAAGAGCACGCACCAAATGTCTTGCCTAGACACTAACTCAGCTTGATGTAGAGATGGCTTGAATGGTGATCAAGACATCTCGGATCAAACCTTGTCCAAGACTTTCTTCTTGTTGTGGATGTGAAGTGAGTAATGCAACAACATTCTCCTTAAGTTTCTTGACTCTGGAACGAGTCATGGGACCTTCTGGAATGGCTAGAGCATCATCACCAGGCTGCTGGTGCATTGTGGCTTCATGTGGCTCATCTAGACTCTCCTTGTTCTCCTTAGTGATCCGGTCCATGATCACATCATCTAAGCTCCCTTTGTCCTCTTTAGTAAGCTGGTCCATGATCACATCACCCATGGGAAGGCCGTCCTGATCACCAATCTCTCATCAACATAACAGGAGAAGATGATATAAGAAGTATACAAACAGAAATGGGCGTGATCATAGTTCCAGGGATCATGAACCACATGTTTCCCCACAAGGGTCTTTGGAGTCACATCCTTGAGAGTGAAACTCCAAAACTCATTACTCGTGAAGGCGACAAAGAGGTGGTGGTTTGTGATGAAGTGAAGTGGATCCAGGAGGACAACCTGGTGATATCCATTCTCCAGAGCTCACTGGATCCGTCGATCTTAGAAGCCTACAGCTACTGTGAGAAAGCTAAGGATCTATGGGAAATACTCCAAAAGGTGTATGGAAACATCTCAAACCTCACTCGGGTGTTTGAGATCAAGAGAGCTATCAACAACTTAGCCCAAGAAGACATGGAGTTCACCAAACACTTGGGAAAGTTTAGAGCTTTGTGGTCAGAACTTGAGATGCTGAGGCCTAGTACTACTGATCCGGATGAGCTTAATGAGAGACGTGAGCAAGACAAGGTCTTTGGCCTATTGCTTACTCTCAATACTACCTACAACGATCTCATTAAGCACATCCTTAGATCCGAGAAACTCCCAACTCTTGAAGATGTTTGTGCTCAAATCCAGAAGGAACAAGGATCTTTGGGGCTCTTTGGAGGGAAGGGGGAGCTAACTCTGGCAATTCAAGCCGAGGTGCCTCAAGCAAACAAAGCTCACAAGTATGAAGATTGGAGGTTCACTGGAAACTATGAAGAAAGGAGGTTTGGGGGAAACTGTGATCATTGCAAGAGGCATGGACACAAGAAGAGCCAATGCTGGATTCTCCATCCTCACCTCAAGCCGGCCAAGTTCATGAAGGAAAGGGAGGCTTGTGCAAATGTCACTTATGGTACAAGTGATCAAACTGGGGCAGGAACCTCTAACCGGGCCAATGAAGCAGAAGGGCGTGAAGGTGGTGAGAGCAAGGCGTTGGTGACCTATACTGCCCATCAACCACGACCCAATGAGCATGAGTTCATCCGCTGATCTGAGATGGATGCTCTCATCAAAATGCTCAAGGATAATGGTAACAATCTTGGTAATATTAGTGGGTACTCATTTGGAGCATATAGGATTGCTAGTACTGCTAAAACTGATAGTACCTACACCCATTCTAGGATGCTTGGTCAATCTCACACTGCTCATAACATGTCTAAACCTTTGATAGTAGATTCAGGTGCATCTCATCATATGATCAGTGATACTAGTCTTATTAGAGACATTGAACCTGTGCATGGACATGTAATGATTGCTAATGGAGATAGGATACCAATAAGAGGTGTAGGCAAGTTGAAACTGTTTGACAAAGAATCTAAAGCTTTCTATATGCCTGAGTTTACTTCAAACTTACTTTCCGTCAAGAAGTGTACACTGATATGCATTGCAAAGTTATCTTTAGTCCTAATGATGTGAAGTTTCAGGATATTGAGAGCAAACGGTTGATCGGGCAAGGAGTAACCAAAGGAGACCTTTATATTCTTGAAGAACTTAGTTCTGTGCCTGATCATAATTGCTCGTTTACTTCTGTTCATGTTTCTGTTTTGAATAAGAATGCTTTGTGGCATGCTAGACTAGGACATCCTCATGTTAAAGCTTTAAACTTAATGGTTCCAGGTGTTGTGTTTGAGAATAATGATTGTGAAGCTTGTATTTTAGGCAAGCATTGTAAGACTGTTTTTCATAAATCCACAACCATCTATGAACATTGCTTTGATCTGATTCACTCTGATGTTTGGACTTTCATAAATCCACAACCATCTATGAACAATGCTTTCATAAATCCTCTTTGACTGGTGAGAGTGAAGAGAGTGTGATCAGCTTCAAATTTCACAAAACCTCTTCCATTGAGAGTGGTGCTGAGCTTGTGATACCAAGCCCTTGGTGATTGTTTCAACCCATAGATAGCTTTCTTCAGTCTAAGAACATTTCCAGGTTTGACAAGGTGTTCTAGGCCAGGAGGTGGTCTCATGTAGACTTCATCTTCCAGCTCTCCTTGTAGGAAGGCATTCTTTACATCCATCTGCCATAGATCCCACTCCAAGTTGACTGCTAAAGAGAGAATGATCCTTATGGTGTGTAGTTTGGCCACAGGTGCAAAAGTATCAAGGTAGTCTTTGTGAGAATAGAGAGAAAATGGTGAGAGTATGATGGAGAGTAAGTTTGGTGAAGAGAGTAACAAGAATGGTTGAGAAACAAAGATAATGAGCCTACTGGACAGATTGTATAAAAGATAGAGACTGAGAGTGTTTGAGAGAATGGTTGAGTGTGAGCTCGTGTGAGCTAAGAATAGGAGACTTGAGAGATTATAGGAACCAGAGAATAGGATAATTGGTGAAGGAGAAACTTAACTCTCACTTCAAACAGTATTAGAGATTATGGAGAGTTTAAGAGAGTTTCTGAGTATGGGAGAGTGTATGATGTTAGAATGAGAGATTTAGAAAGTATTTTACTGCTGGAGAATGAAGAACATGAAGAACAAGAGAGAGAAAGAGAGAGAGAGAGGCATTTCGAAATTCAAAGAGAGAAGGAGAGAAATGATTTTCTTAACTGATATGGGATGCTTACAATAATGTTTTATAGACCAAAGAGGACTAAAGAAGACAAAAGAATAATATTAATCTATTCTGGTCTGAGACAGAGAAAGAGACAGCTCTTGAACTGCTCCCAAGCTTGGACCACACATGTGACTTTTATTTTAAACTAATCCCACTTGCCTCTGCTCTCTCTCAACGGTCTGGAGGCTCATTTGAATTCAAATCTGCCTCTGAGGATGAAGTTTGGCGAGTCCCACAGGTACCTTGCCTTCCAAGTCACTCAAGGTAAAGTTAGGTTACTTGGAAGTCAAGGTTGTACGGAATACCTTGTCCAACAAGGTTCTTCATATCAGCCTTATTTCTTCTTCTCTTTGTCTTCTTTATCTCTTCAGGTCAATACTCATCATCTTCATAACTTCTCCTTGTCATTTATTTATTCATGTCAACACTCCCCCTCAAGCTTGACCATAGGGACTGGTCAAGCTTGGAAACCATGAAGCATTCCCTCATTAAAACCTTAGCTAGTAAAAACCACTTGGGATAAAAACCAAGCCAAGGAAAAAGAGTAGAACACTTCATGGCAAGAGAATCAGTGACTTGTGAGGTCTATGAGTCCAAGTTTGGAATGGATGAACTCACAGACTTTGGTGCTGGCTGCCTTTGTGAAGATGTCAGCCAGTTGATCTTCACTTCTTGTGTAACAAGGTAGAATAATCTTCTGTTCCACAGCTTGCCTCACCTTATGACAATCTACTTCAATGTGTTTAGTCCTCTCATGGAAGACTGAGTTGCTGGCAATGTGTATAGCAGCTTGATTATCGCAGTGCATTGTGATTGGTGTTGTAGTTTCAATCCCCAAGTCTTTAAGCAGCCCCTTGATCCAAACCAACTCGCTTGTGAGCTTTCTCATAGCTCTATATTCTGCTTCAGCACTAGACAATGAAACTACTTTCTGCTTCTTGCTTTTCCAGGTTACCAAGTTGCCTCCAATGAAGGTACAATACCCAGTAGTTGATTTCCTATCAACTCTATCTCCTGCCCAATCAGCATCACAATATCCAACAATTTCAGTGCTTCCATTGCAACCCATCCAGACACCTTGTCCTGGAGCTTCTCTTATATACCTCAGAATCCTCTCAACCATATTCCAATGATGAACCTTAGGAGCTTGCATCTGTTGACTGACTTGATTCACAGCAAAGCAGATGTCTGGCCTTGTGATGGTTAGATAGATAAGCTTTCCAACCATTTTCCTGTACTTCTTGATGTCTTCAAATGGAGTATGTTCAAACTCCCCCTCTCGCAGCACTTTGTAGCCATCTTCAAGAGGAGTCTTGGCTGTTCTTCCTCCAAGGTTTCCTGCCTCACTCAGTAGGTCCATTGCATACTTCCTTTGGGACAGAAACAGTCCTTCTTTAGATCTGCACACTTCAATTCCAAGGAAATACTTAAGCTCTCCAAGATCCTTAATGTCAAATACTGACTTTAGAAAAGCTTTGGTGGCCTGAATCCCCTCCATGTCGCTTCCAGTGATGATAATATCATCTACATATATCAAGATAACCACAATTCCTAGTGGACCAGTCAGTGTGAAGAGAGTATGATCAGCCTCTGATTTTCTGAACCCTCTCCCATTCAATGTGGTGCTTAACTTGTGGTACCAAGCTCTTGGTGATTGCTTCAGTCCATAGATAGCTTTCTTCAATCTGAGGACGTTTCCAGGCTTGACCATATGTTCTAGACCAGGAGGAGGGCGCATGTAGACTTCATCTTCTAGCTCTCCTTGAAGAAATGCATTCTTGACATCCATCTGCCACAATTCCCACTCTAGGTTGGTTGCAAGAGACAGTATGATCCTGATAGTATGCAGCTTAGCCACTGGGGCAAAGGTCTCTACATAGTCTTCTCCATAAGTCTGAGTAAAGCCCCTTGCAACCAGCCTTGACTTGCGTCTCTCCACCCTTCCATCTGGTAAGAATTTAATTGTGAAGACCCACTTGCTTGTTACTGCTTTCTTTCCCTTTGGGAGTTCACTCTCATACCAAGTATCATTCTTGATCATGGCATTAGTTTCATCTCCCACAGAGTCTCTCCACTCCTCAAGTTCCATTGCTTCTTCAAAAGACCTTGGAATATAGCTTTGATCTAAACCAGTGATGAATGCTTGATGTTCTCTTGGATAATGGGCAAGAGAACATACTGCTTGGATAGGATGAGCTACTGCCTGACTGTTGAAGTAAACCCTTGTGTTCTTCCAGTTTGAGGGATCCTTCCTCAGCCTTGTGCTTCTCCTAAGTGGTTGAACTGCTTCAGGTTCTTCTTCTTCCTTATCAGATTCAGCTTCTTCATTCTGATGCACTGGTTCTGGTTGTACTTGGTGCCTTTCATCCTGATCATGAGTTTCTTGTTGATTCCCCCCTTCAGGATCAGGATGTGTGGCTTCTACAGATTCATCGGCCCCATCTTCATCAACTACAACTTCTGGACCAGGTGCATTTTCAGGAGAATTCCTCCTTGTTTCCTGATTAGCCTGAGGCATACCAATACCAAGACTCTCCAATATAATCCTGAGGTTTGTGGCTTTCTCTGATGCTTGTGATAAATCCTTCAAATCATCCCAACTCTTCTCCTCATAATATCCTTTTGTCTCCACAAACTTCACATCTCTTGATATTAAAACCTTTCTTGATATTGGATCATAGCACTTATAACCCTTCTGCGTTGGAGAGTAGCCTATGAACATAGCTTTTGAGCTTTTAGCATCAAGCTTGTTCCTTTGCTCCCCTGGTATCAACACAAAACATAGGCACCCAAACACACGCAAGTGGTTCAAAGGTGGCTTGGTCTGGTTTAGGACCTCAAAAGGGGACATGTCGTTGAGGACTTTAGTTGGAGTCCTATTGATCAGATAACTAGCAGACATCACAGCATCACTCCAGAATCTTTTTGGAACATTGGTGTGAAACATCATTGATCTTGCTACCTCCATTAAGTGCCTGTTCTTCCTCTCAGCAACTCCATTCTGTTGAGGAGTGTAAGGGCAGCTTGTCTGATGGATTATCCCATGCTGAGCCAGATATTGCTTGAATGCTTGACTGGTGTACTCTCCACCATTATCTGACCTGAGAATCTTCAGCTTGGCATTGAAATGGTTGGAGACATGGTTCTGGAAATTCTTGAAAGCCTCCAGCACCCTGTCCTTTGACTGAATCAGTGTCACCCATGTGTACTTGGACTTCTCATCAATGAAGGTGACAAAGTATTTGTGATTTTCTCTGGACATACAAGGCGCAGTCCATACATCAGAGTGAACCAGGTCGAAACACTTCTCATAGATAGTGCTAGACCTTGGAAAGACTGTCCTACAATGCTTCCCCAAGATGCAAGCTTCACAATCATCATTTTTAAACACCACGCCAGGGAGCATCAGATTTAAAGCTCTAGTATGAGGATGTCCCAATCTAGCATGCCATATGGTGCTCTCAACCCCAGTAGATGTACTGACCATGCAAAGAGAATGAGATGATTCAGATAACTTAGTCTTCTGAAGATGATATAATTCCTGATGGCTGTGACCTTTTCCAATTATCTTCCCTGTCTTCAGGTCTTGAAATTCAACTTCATCAGGTCTGAAGACAACTTGACAGCTCAGATCAACAGTAGCTCTTTTCACTGATAACAAGTTTGATGTAAACTGAGGCATATACAAGGCAGTAGATTCCCTATCAAACAACCTAAGGTTCCCTATCCCTTCTATCTTAACCTTATCACCATTTGCTATAATCACATTCCCTGAGGCAGGCTGGACATCACTAATCAAGTTCCTATCACTAATCATGTGATGGCTAGCTCCTGAATCTATAATGATGGGTTTAGAGTCAAGAGAGTGTGTACCAGCCTTCTTAGGTGAGATAAGGGCCTTGGCAGCTTTGATAAAGGAATCAAGGTCTCTCCTGGTCACTGGTCCATCAATGCTTGTCGCACCATCCATACTACTCCATGTTCCTCCTTCATTAGAATCACCACAGAGTGCTGAATACATGGTTCTTCCTGTAATTACTTGATGCTCAAACTCCTTGAGCTTAAATGTACTTGACTGGCTTCCTAGGGAACTTGGAAGCTTCCTTTCTTGAATGATATAACTTATCAGACTATTGCAGGGTGAATCCAGGTTTAGGAGAAGACTGAAAACTTTGTCTTGCTCATAGACAGCTTGAAGACTCTCCCATAGATTCCCATAAACATTTTGAAGCTTCTCCCATAAACTCTTGGCGGTTCTGAGGTGATAATGATCCTCCAAGATCTGTTCAGAAAGAGAGCTATGTATAATTCCAAGTGTTTGCTGTTCCTCTTGAACCCACTTGTCTTCATGCTTTAGGCAAGTAGCCTGACTATCCTCTTGAGCCATCCTCTTTGAAGTTTCAGCCTCCATGATATGGCTGTCCCAAAGTCCATGACTTCCCAAGGTAACTCTGGCCACTCTTGACCATAAAAGATAGTTAGGACCCTCTAGGGTCACTGGAATGAGATTCTCCTTCTTCATTTTCTTGGTCGAAATCATCTTTACCATTTTTGGAAATTTCTGGAGCTGGAAATGATGAACAGCTGAAGAACAAGATGAACTTTGCCAAAAATAGAAATAAGAAAAAAAAACTCAGAGATTTAGCGGAAGAAAGAAAAGAGAATAAGAAGAATTAGGTCTCAAGAACATACTGCTCTGATACCATGTTAGAATGAGAGATTTAGAAGTATTTTACTGCTGGAGAATGAAGAACATGAAGAACAAGAGAGAGAAAGAGAGAGAGAGAGGCATTTCGAAATTCAAAGAGAGAAGGAGAGAAATGATTTTCTTAACTGATATGGGATGCTTACAATAATGTTTTATAGACCAAAGAGGACTAAAGAAGACAAAAGAATAATATTAATCTATTCTGGTCTGAGACAGAGAAAGGGACAGCTCTTGAACTGCTCCCAAGCTTGGACCACACATGTGACTTTTATTTTAAACTAATCCCACTTGCCTCTGCTCTCTCTCAACGGTCTGGAGGCTCATTTGAATTCAAATCTGCCTCTGAGGATGAAGTTTGGCGAGTCCCACAGGTACCTTGCCTTCCAAGTCACTCAAGGTAAAGTTAGGTTACTTGGAAGTCAAGGTTGTACGGAATACCTTGTCCAACAAGTTTCTTCATATCAGCCTTATTTCTTCTTCTCTTTGTCTTCTTTATCTCTTCAGGTCAATACTCATCATCTTCATAACTTCTCCTTGTCATTTATTTATTCAACTCCAGTTTTTTCCTTTGCTTCAGCTTCAACAATGGGTCATTGGCTTCTCATTAACACCCCTCCTCAAGCTTGACCAGAGAATGAGAGTATATGGCCAAACTTGAAGTTGGGAGCCAATGACAGCCAACACCTTGAGGCCACAGCCCTCTTGGCTTGAATTGTGGCCTTTTTCTCTTGAGGAACCTCCTGTTCACCCTCTTGGCTTCAGGTAAGACCTCTTGAGTAATCTCTCCACTGTACCAATCTTCCTCTCTACCATCTTGGGAGTTAATGAACACAATCAGTGTCCAAAGTGTTGTTGGATTGTGGGCAATCTCTCCATGAACAGGAGTTTACATCTTCTGTAGGCTCTGAAAACATGGGATTCTTGCTCTTAATTTAAGGAGGCACAGCTTATCAAGAACCGAAGCTGGCTTCTTGAACCTCCAGCCCATGGGGGCTTAGTGAAACTGAAGAGGTTTGAGGTGTGGATTGAATATCCAAAACCTCTTCTTGATGATTTTCTCATTCTGGTCAAGGATAAACTTTAAACCCCTCCTGTCCTCTTTCTGGTTGTGGGTCTTGGTGGTTAGAGACTGAGCTTCAGCTTTGTTGGCAAAATAATGATTTGAACAGCGTAGCTTTGAAACTTTTTCAGTGACCTTGATGCAGAAACCATTTCTTCCAAAGGTTTTCTTCAGCATTTTGGACAAGATGAGGTGATTTTGTTTCCTCTTTGGACCCCTTGCAGTCTCTGGAGTCGCCATATCAGTTGTGGTCTCCATCATGGAGAGTTTGGACCAGTGGACAAGAGAATGTACCCACTGTTTTTTTCAAGAGACAAAACTGGAAACTGATACTTTGATGAAGCTTGTTGAACTGAGATGAGAATTCCTTGAGTTTAGAAACTGGAATACACCTATATCTTAGGTACTGATGAGGTTCTTCCCTCCTGGAAGACCTTTGGACCAGTGGATAAATAGTTGCACCCAAGACAGTTTTGACCAGAGATTTTGACAGAGATTTTGGGGAAGTAAGAATAGGTTTTAAGGAGCTTTTAGGCTCTGATACCATGTGAGAATAGAGAGAAAATGGTGAGAGTATGATGGAGAGTAAGTTTGGTAAAGAGAGTAACAAGAATGGTTGAGAAACAAAGATAATGAGCCTACTGGACAGATTGTATAAAAGATAGAGACTGAGAGTGTTTGAGAGAATGGTTGAGTGTGAGCTCGTGTGAGCTGAGAATAGGAGACTTGAGAGATTATAGGAACCAGAGAATAGGATAATTGGTGAAGGAGAAACTTAACTCTCACTTCAAACAGTATTAGAGATTATGGAGAGTTTAAGAGAGTTTCTGAGTATGGGAGAGTGTATGAGACTTAGAGAGAATATGAGAGTGTATGAACCAGAGAAAATAATGAAGGAGGAGGCTCAATTCTCCTTAGGAATTTCGTGGGTACATGTAGGGGGCTTTATAGCCAAGTTACTAGACAAAACAACAACATTAAACTAACAATAAAATAGTGAAATTAAATACTATTATGAAATGAAGTTCAGAGCTGGTTGGGACAGACTGGTGTGGAGCAGGCTGTGGCATGGACAGTCTGGCACGTCCAGAGGAAGAGAAAGTGACTGGAGGAAGAGGGCACATTCAGCTTGGTGTGATAGTGACAGGTCCAGCTGCTTCTCCAAAACACCCATGTGACTTCTACTGGTCCAAATCAAACCAGAACTAAGTACTTCCATTCAAACTTGATTCCCTTTACTTCTGGAGGCTCCCAACGTCCACATTAAGTATCCCCAACTCCTTTCTTGCCTTGCAAGGTAAGTTAGGGAAAGATGAGTTGCTTGTGTAGCAAGACTATACGGACAGATTCAAATCTGCTTCTTCCAGATGCTTGATTTGCTTGCTCCTGATTTGCTTGGTCTTTCATCAACTCCATCTCTGTTTATTCTTCATTCCAACAGTCTTCCCCATATGTCTGAGTAAACCCCTTGCTACTAGCCTTGTCTTGCGCCTCTCTACTGTTCCATCAGCATTGTACTTAATGGTGAAGATCCAACGGCTTGTCACTGCTTTCTTGCCTTTAGGAAGCTCAGCTTCATACCAAGTATCATTTACTGTCATTGCATTGGTTTCATTTCCAACTGAATCTCTCCACTCTTTGTGCTCCATAGCTTCTTCATATGTCCTTGGGATGTACTCCTGATCCAATTGACCAATGAACACTACATGTTCTTGTGGATACTGAGCCAAAGAACACATTGCTTGTATAGGATGAGCTACTGCTTGTGAGTTGAAGTAAACTCGTGTGTTGATCCAACTGGAAGGAGGATTTCGGATTCTGGTACTCCTTCTCAATGGTTGTGTCTGAACATTTCCATCCACAGCTGGTGCTTCCTCATCATCCTTAGACTGATCATCATTCACCACTAACCCTTCTTCTTGCTCATCTTGATCATGAGAAACTGAACTTCCTTGTGGTACATGTTGTTGTTCAGTTTGGTTCCCCCCTTCAGGATCAAGGTGAGTAACCTCAACAGCTTCATCTTCAGGCTCCTCATTCATCTCTTCACTTGGTGGGGTGTGAGGACCTTGTCTGGTCTCATGAACAGGTACAACCCTCTCTTCTGGTATACTGATGCCAAGGCTTTCCATTACCCTTCTCAAATTGATTGCTTTATCTGAGGCTGATTGAGATAGATTCTTCACCTCATCCCAACTCTTCTCATCATAATAACCCTTAGTCTCCACAAACTTCACATCTCTTGATATTAGAACCCTTCTTGCCACTGGATCATAACACTTATAACCCTTTTGTGTGGAGAGTATCCAATGAACATAGCTTTTGAGCTTTTGGCAACTAACTTGCTCCTCTGTTCCCCTGGTATCAACACAAAGCAGAGGCATCCAAACACAAAGAAGAGGCATCCAAATACACGCAGATGATCCAAAGAGGGCTTGTGTTGTTTAGTACCTCAAATGGAGACAAATCATTAAGAATCTTAGTGGGAATCCTGTTGATCAGATAACAAGCAGCCATCACAGAATCACTCCAAAACCTCTTTGTAACATTAGTATGGAACATCATTGACCTTGCCACTTCCATCAAATGCCTATTCTTCCTCTCAGCTACTCCATTTTGTTGTGGAGTATAAGGACAGCTTGTCTGATGTATGATCCCATGCTGAGCTAGACACTGCTTGAAGGGTTGACTTGTATACTCTCCACCATTATCTGACCTAAGAATCTTGATTTTGGCACTGAAATGGTTGAGGACATGGGTCTGGAAATTCTTGAAAGCTTCAAGCACTCTGTCTTTATACTGGATCATTGTCACCCAAGTGTACTTAGACTTCTCATCAATAAAAGTCAAAAAAGTACTTGTGATTCTCTCTAGACAGACAAGGAGCAGTCCAGACATCAGAATGAACAAGGTCAAAGCACTTCTCATAGATTGTACTTGACCTTGGAAAGACTGTCCTACAGTGCTTCCCCAAGATACATGCTTCACATCCATCATTTTCAAACACCACACCAGGAAGAATTAGGCTTAGAGCTCTAGCGTGAGGATGTCCCAACCTGGCATGCCATGTAGTGCCATCAACTCCCAGAGAAGTACTGATCATGCAGATAGAAGAAGATGGTTCTGTTCTTTTGAGATGATAGAGTTCATCATGACTGTGTCCTCTTCCAATCACCTGCCCTGTCTTTTGGTCTTGAAACTCAACATCATCAGGTCTAAATAGCACTTGAAAACTCAAATCAACTGTAGCCTTCCTTACTGATAGCAAGTTAGAAGTAAACTGAGGCATATATAAGGCAGATGATTCTGTATCGAACAACCTAAGGTTCCCTATCCCTTCTATCTTAACCTTATCTCCATTGGCTATAATTACATTCCCTGAGGCTGGCTTTACATCACTAATTAGATTCCTATCACTAATCATATGGTGACTAGCTCCTGAATCTATAATGATAGGTTTAGAGTCCGTACCTGCCTTCTTAGCTGAGATGATGGCCTTGGCAGCTCTAATAAAGTCATTCAGATCACTCCTGGTCACTGAGTCATCAGTTCTCGTAGCACCAGCTGAAAGTTTTCAGAGACTAAGTGTTGAGTGATGATGAACAAGAATGGGGATGAAGTGAATGAGACTTGTTGATGAAGGAACGAGATTGAGGAGAGAGTGAGAGAGAGATTCGTGAGAGATTAGAGAGTTTATGAGAGTATAAGAGAGATTATAAGACTAAGTAACCAGAGACTAGAGAGAATAGAGAGAATAGAGACTAAGAGATTGTGAAGGAGAGAAAATCTCAGCTTATCATTTACCATCGACATACAAGGGTTTATATAGATAAAGAGAGCAACAATAGGGTTTACAAGGTTTGAAATGAGTGAACCAGAGGCTCTACACGTTCTGGATACAGCCTGGCTGGTCAAGGGTGAACGTGGCTGAGAATAGGCCACCAAGGTCCATGTATCTATCCAGTCAACCGTCCAGGTTCATAGTCCAAGCTTCCCTTCCTTTCCAGCCTGTAAAGGTATAAACCTTATCCACAAACGGTCACAGCAAGCAGCATCTCTCAGATGCCTTCCTAGATGCCATTCTGATCCCATCTTCTTCTCCAAACCATCCGAGACTCTTTCTTCACCATTGGAGCTTCTTTGTGACTTGGGATGCAAGGTAAGTCCTAGGGTTGTACGGATTTAGGGTTTGGTTCGTACAACTTGACCCGGTTTTTGCACAAACCTAAAATAACTTCAAATGGTCGAGAATAAAGTTTTCCGGGTTGGCCCGTCCGTACAGGCCATACAGTCCGTACGGCCGTACAGTACGGACGACCCGAACTTTGTACATCGACCCATTTGATCCCAAACTTCTCCCAAGCCTTCTTCCTTCATAGTAAACCCCTCCTGAACCTTGTTCTAGCTCTGCATAAGCTTCTGGACCCTCCTTCGACCTTGATCAGTCTCTAAGTGGGTTTTGCCCAAGCTTTGCACATTAACCTTTAGTGAGATGGTTTATCACTTCAGGTTAACACTCCCCCTTAAGCTTGACTCTATAGATCCTGAGTCAAGCTTGGAACCCTGAAGTCCCTCCTCGTTAAAACCTTACCAAAGAAAACCCTCCTTAGGGATAAAACCTTGGCAAGGAAAGAGTAAGTTCTTTCAAGGCCTAGGGATTGGCCATTGAGCCTTTGTGCCTTAGAACCAGTGTGGTTGGACACAAAGGACTCTGGATCGTGGCCTAAACTCGTGCAGCCAACAACACAAGGCTTGCACACTCATAGAACTCGGCTTGACCTCTTCATAGACCCGGTTTGGGTCTCCCCCTCTCAACTGACTTCAAGGCCACCTTAGAGAAGCTAGGAAACGACCATAATCATCTTCTGTGAGGCTCAAGCACTGGTAATGGTACCTGATACATTATCCCAAAGGTGCATCAATACTTAACAAGATATCAACAAGAATAAGACACATAGGCAAGGCTCAAAGTTTAAACAAAACCAAAGATTCTAGCAACTTAGACAATCTTCTAAATGGAGCAAGATCAATGATGGTTTCAACTAAGGCTCAAGCACTAGAACTTATTCCATTTAACCATAACAATCAGAACCAATCTATTCAAGCATTTTAAGAACCATTTCGAATTTAAGAAATGATGAATGACTTGTACTAGACTCAGTTCAAGTTACTTCCCTTTTGTTTAGATGAGGAGTGACTGCCTTGTCACTTGGATCCCTCACTCTTGGCCGGTTGCAACCTCTTCATGGCAACACCAACTTGATGGGAGGTGTGTGGAGCTTTCAGCTTCAGTTTTCAATCACCTCACCACAGAGGCCGCATTGAACTGAGCTCTCATAGGCACACAACCAAGGCTGCTCTGAACAGCCTCTTTGCATAGACACGCCACTGCCTAGACCCGGTTTGGTGATCCTTTGTTGAAGTCCTTGCACGGCTTGATACTGGACCATGGATCATGTACATTTAGACTCCCCCTCAAGCTTAACTCCGAGACTATGGGAGGAGCTAAGCTTGTGAGATTAGTGTATACAGTTCCATGGTCTTAAGGAACCATCAGTCTTTACAAGACTTGATGTCCTTACCCTTGTGAGTTTTGGCTCTCTTCCTTATACCAGGAATAGATGGTGTTTGAATCACCTTAAGAGCCCTCACAAGGTAGTCTCTCATTGTATGATCACCCACTCTATACTTCTCGTAGATTTTGGGACTGACACGTCCATGTGGTATCATACAATGGCATCATCCTCTCATTGCATATTCAATCACACTACACTTCCTGTAGTTTGTGGACTGACTCGTCCAGTGATGCTATGCAATGGCATAAGATCAGTATCTTGTCACCTTGGTTTGGTTTGTCACTGTATCTTGTCTACCTAACATCACCATAACTCAATGCAAGATTAGATCATCCCATTGAGACCAAACCAAGATCACACATCCGGTTTGATCTCCAATGCCTCAACAAGCTATGATCTTGAAACAAGCTAATCACAAGAACAAGATCAAGCACATTTTAATCTCTAAAGTGCAATGTATGCTTTCAACAATACACTGACACTTTAGGCTTTTAATTTCATGCAGCAATAGATGAATGCAACAACTTAAGCAAAACTATATGAATGCAATAGGTTCAATCCGAGTGCTATAAGAGACTATGCACACCAGTTCCAATCAAAACCAATGATGCAAGCAACCTAGACAGCTTCTAAAAGCTTCAAGACAACCATGATGGATAACCTATGACAAAAGCGACCAGGAACATACTACAATGCAATAAACAAGCCAGGAGATCCTGGGACACAAACACCACTCAATGCACAACTAAACAAAGACACAAGCTCTTATTAAGGGTTTAGGAGGTTTGCTTACAACCCAAGAAATCTGAGCTGATTCCTTGAACCTCCATGGACACGGCTCATCTGAACTTGGCAGGTTTGAGATGTGGGTTAAGTATCGAACACCTCTCCTTGGTGTGTCCATCCCTCTTGCAATGCTCGCACTTGAGACCCCTTCTGTCCTCCTTCTTGTAAGCCGCCTTGTGGGACTGAGGAACTGCTTCAGCTTGTGATGCAAGGAGAGGACTCTCCTTTGCTTCAAACAACCCGTGTGAACCTTCCTCCTTTTGGACTTGGGAACACACCTCTTCAAGCGTGGGAGGCTTCTCAACCTTAGGATATGTTTGATGAGGTCATTGAAGGTAGGACTGAGGGTCAAGAGCAGACCAAACACCTTGTCTTGCTCCCTTCTTTCATTCAACACCTCTGGGTCAAGAGATCGAGGTCTCAGCATCTCAAGTTCAGACCAAAGGGCTCTGAACTTTCCTAGATGCACCGTGAACTCCTCATTCTCTTGGGACAGGTTGTTGATGGCTCTCTTGATTTCAAAGACTCGGCTGAGGTTAGAGATGTTACCATAGATCTTGTTTAAGGTTTCCCAAAGCTCTTTAGCACTCTCACAGTATGATTAGGCTTCAAGGATAGATCTTTCTAAGGAGCTTTGGAGAAAGGTCAAGACCGTGTAGTCATCTTGTTGCCACTTCTCTTCCAAGACAATAGGAGAACCAGTATCACCACTGGATGAACTCTCTTGAGAGGCGACAGCTTTGGAGGAGTTTGGAGCACCTGAGATGCAGTGGCTCCATAACCCCTTTCCACCAAGGGCTGTCTTCACCAGGCGTGACCAGAGAAGGTAGTTGGGGCCTTTGAGGATGACTGGAATGACAATGGCTCTGGAAGACTCCATCTTGAGGTCGGATATGAGCTAGACTGTCTTCTTTGTCTTCAAAGGTGTGGACTTTAGATCCGGATGAACTGGATCTGAAAGGAGTGATCTTTAGAGCTTGTGACTGATGCAAAAGCTTCACCAGGAGATTGAGCAACCTGGCTCTGATACCATGAAAGTTTTCAGAGACTAAGTGTTGAGTGATGATGAACGAGAATGGGGATGAAGTGAATGAGACTTGTTGATGAAGGAACGAGATTGAGGAGAGAGTGAGAGAGAGATTCGTGAGAGATTAGAGAGTTTATGAGAGTATAAGAGAGATTATAAGACTAAGTAACCAGAGACTAGAGAGAATAGAGAGAATAGAGACTAAGAGATTGTGAAGGAGAGAAAATCTCAGCTTATCATTTACCATCGACATACAAGGGTTTATATAGATAAAGAGAGCAACAATAGGGTTTACAAGGTTTGAAATGAGTGAACCAGAGGCTCTACACGTTCTGGATACAGCCTGGCTGGTCAAGGGTGAACTTGGCTGAGAATAGGCCACCAAGGTCCATGTATCTGTCCAGTCAACCGTCCAGGTTCATAGTCCAAGCTTCCCTTCCTTTCCAGCCTGTAAAGGTATAAACCTTATCCACAAACGGTCACAGCAAGAAGCATCTCGCAGATGCCTTCCTAGATGCCATTCTGATCCCATCTTCTTCTCCAAACCATCCGAGACTCTTTCTTCACCATTGAAGCTTCTTTGTGACTTGGGATGCAAGGTAAGTCCTAGGGTTGTACGGATTTAGGGTTTGGTTCGTACAACTTGACCCGGTTTTTGCACAAACCTAAAATAACTTCAAATGGTCGAGAATAAAGTTTTCCGGGTTGGCCCGTCCGTACAGGCCGTACAGTCCGTACGGCCGTACAGTCCGGACGACCCAAACTTTGCACATCGACCCATTTGATCCCAAACTTCTCCCAAGCCTTCTTCCTTCATAGTAAACCCCTCCTGAACCTTGTTCTAGCTCTGCATAAGCTTCTGGACCCTCCTTCGACCTTGATCAGTCTCTAAGTGGGTTTTGCCCAAGCTTTGCACATTAACCTTTAGTGAGATGGTTTATCACTTCAGGTTAACACCAGCTGCACTTCTCCATGCTCCTTCTTCATTTGAATCACTACTGAAGGAAGAATACATGGTCTTTCCTTCAAATGTCTGAGGTTCAATCTGCTTGAGCAAATTCCTGGCCATCCTAATATCCATCTTCCTTTGTTTCAAAATATTTCTTCTATGTTGTTTCTTAGTCCTCTTGTACTCATGAAACAACACAACTTTCCCATTCTTTCCCATCCTGTTGTTTGTAGGATGACCTGACTTCATTTCCTTCTCAAAGAGTGTGTGAGTAGCTTGTTCTTGCTGGATAAGCGCACACACACCTTCTACACTTGGGAGCTTGTCTTCTCTAAGAACATGCTTGACCAGCTGACTGTATGATGGATTTAGAGTGAGTAGCAAACTAAAGACCACATCCTGTTCTTGCCTTTCTCTTAAGACTTCAGGATCACTAGAACTTGGTGTTAGCATGTTATGCTCTGACCATAAACTTCTAAATTTTCCAAGATGCTGGTTGAACTCTCCTTCATCTTGTTTCAGGTTGTTGATCTCTTTCTTGATTTCAAACACCATGCTCAGATTAGACATGTTTCCATACACCTTCCTAAGTGTATCCCACAACTCTTTGGAGGTCTCACAGTAGGAGTAAGCTTCCAGGATTGAATCTTCATGGCTGTTCTGAATGATATACAACACCATGAGGTCCTCCTGACCCCATTTTTCCTTGCCAGCCAACACCACTTCAGTACCATCCTCTCCTAGGATGGTCTTCTTTGATGGTTTGTCTTCTGTCACATAGAACCAGAGACCTCGTCCTCCCAAGGCTGTCTTGACAAGCCTTGAACATAAAAGATAGTTATCTCCCTTGAGAGTAACTGGAATGTTTACTTTGGTATTTTCCATTTTTGGCAAATTCTGGAGCTGGAAATGAAGAACAGCTGAAGAACAAGATGAACTTTGCCAAAAATAGAAAAGAAAACTCAGAGATTTGCAGAAGTTAAGTAAAAGAATGAAGAAGAATAGGTCTCAATAGCATAAGTGCTCTGATACCATGTGAGAATAAGAGATTTAGAGAGAGTTTACTTGCTGGAAACTGAAGAACATGAAGAACAAGAGAGAGAGAGGAGATTTCGAAATGTAAAGAGAGAGAAGGAGAGAAATGATTTCCTTTCTTCAATTAGGTTACAAAGGTGTCTTTAAATAGAGGTAGTCAGAAAATAAGAATTAATAAACAAATGGACTCTGAAGATGCTCTGGTCTGGGCAAGGCACCCTCAGCTGGACAGAAAGGGACAACTCCTTTGTTTCTTTCTTCCTTGGCAAAACTTGTGACTTTGGTTTGTCACAACCCTCCAACGGCTCCAGCAAGTTGCTTCCACTTGTTTAATATATTCCAGAGCTTAGGGAGACCATAAAACATATTTAAACTCGTTCCACTCCTTTACTTGCCTTCCAAGACACTCTTAGGCCAAGCTGTACGGACAGACTTGTAGGTCAAGTTGTACGGACAGACTTGGACCCTAAGTTAACTTGAATTTCGCCTCTCTCTTGTTCCTTATTGCTTCAACCATATTACTGCTTCATGTCAACAGATGTGTGGACTGCTCCTTGTTCATCTAGGGAAAACTACAAGTACTTTGTAACATTCATTGATGAAAATTCGAAATACACCTGGATAACTCTCATTCAAACTAAGGATAGAGTGCTTTATGCATTTATAAACTTTCAGGCTTATGTGATTAACCATTACCATGCCAAGATTAAGATTTTCAGGTCTGATAATGGTGGTGAGTACACGAGTCTAGCATTCAAGCAACATCTAGCTCAACACAGGATCCTTCACCAAACAAGCTGCCCTTACACTCCTCAACAAAATGGAGTGGCTGAAAGGAAGAATAGGTATCTCATGGAGGTGGCTTGGTCGATCATGTTCCAGTCAAATGTCCCCAAAAGGTTTTGGAGTGATGTTGTGATGACTGTGTGCTACCTGATTAACAGAACACCTACCAGAGTTCTAGAAGACAAGGCTCCATTTGAAGTTCTAAACAAGGAGAATCCGGTCCTAAGAAGGGTGTTTGGGTGTCTTTGCTTTGTTCTGGTTCCCAGAGAGATGAGGAACAAACTGGAACCAAAGAGCACAAAGGCAATGTTCATTGGATATTCAACAACTTAGAAGGGTTACAAGTGCTTTGATCCAAAGACAAGGCTAGTTCTGGTGTCTAGGGATGTGAAGTTTGTGGAGTCAAGAGGGTACTATGAAGAGAAAAGTTGGGATGATTTGAAGGATCTATCCCATGCCTTTGATAAGGCAGCTAGTCTTTGGATCATTCTTGAGGGTCTTGGGATCAATACAACCCAGGATCAGAGAAGGCAAGAAGGGTCAAATACTCATGAAGCTGAATATCAAGCTCACCATGATCATGAAGGGGGAAATGGACCTGAGGCCGGAGGTCAAGAAGAGGAACACTCAGGAGATCATGATCAAGGTGAGCCAGCAAGTGAAGAAGGAAGTGAAGAAAACAACAATGGACCTGAGGAAGAAGGTCATGAGGAACCAATGGAAGAAGCACCACCACTAAGGAGGAGTATGAGGGTGAGAAGAGATCCATCCAACTAGGTCAACACTCGGGTGTACAACAATGCCCAAGCAGTAGCACATCCAAGTCAGGTGGTATGCTCGTTTGTCAAGTTCCCATAAGAGCATTGTGCTTTCATCACTTGTCTGGATCAAACCCAAGTGCCACGGACATATGAAGAAGCTATGAAGGATGAAAAATGGAGAGCCTATGTGGCTGATGAAGCTAATGCCATGATAAAATGCGAGACATGGTATGAAAGTGAACTTCCTAAAGGGAAGAAAGCAGTGACCAGTATGTGGATATTCACCATCAAGTTCCTGCCAAATGGGAAGATAGATAGAAGGAAGACAAGACTGGTGGCTAGAGGCTTCACTCAAACTTATGGAGAAGACTATCTTGACACCTTTGCTCCTGTTGCTAAACTCCATACCATTCGGATTGTTCTATCAGTGGCAACCAATCTGAAATGGGATCTTTGGCAAATGGATGTCAAGAATCCGTTTCTACAAGGAGAACTTGAAGATGAGGTCTACATGAAGCCACCACCAGGTCTTGAGAGTCTTGTGAAACCAGGGAATGTGCTGAGGTTGAAGAAAGCTATATATGGCCTAAAGTAGTCGCCTAGAGCTTGGTACAACAAGCTAAGTAATACTTTGAATGGGCGAGGCTTCAGGAAGTCTGAGTTAGATCACACTCTCTTCACCCTCACCACAAGCTCAAGTATTATTCTCCTTCTAGTTTATGTTGATGATATCATCATAACCGGAAGTGACAAAGAAGGTATACAAGATACTAAAGACTATCTGAAATCTGTGTTTAAAATCAAAGACTTAGGGGAGATGAAATACTTCCTTAGAATTGAGATATGTAGGTCCAAGGAAGGCTTGTTCATGTCCCAAAGGAAATACACTCTTGATCTTTTGAAAGATACAAGGTAAACTTGGTGGGAAAACAACTAAAATGCCATTGGAGGATGGGTACAAAGTACCACGAGAGGGGGAGATTGAGAACAGCCAATACCTTGAAGATCCTAAACTCTATAGGAGGATGGTTGGTAAGTTAAATTACTTGACCATTACCCGTCCTGATATCTGTTTTGCTGTGAACCAGGTGAGACAGCACATGCAAGAACCAAGGGAACATCACTGGAGGATGGTGGAACGGGTCCTCAGTTACCTCAATGGATCACCAGGCCAAAAAGTATGGATGGGGTGTAATGAGAGCAGTGAAGTGGTGGGATACTGTGATGCGGATTGGGCAGGAGATAGGGCTGATAGGAAGTCTACTACTGGCTATTGCACCTTTATTGGAGGAAACCTGGTCACTTGGAAAAGCAAGAAGCAAAAGGTGGTCTCTTGTTCGAGTGTTGAGGCTGAGTATAGAGCCATGCTGAAGCTGACAAAGGGATACTGAAGCATCTAGGAGTTGAGCAAGCCACACCAATGACTATGCATTGTGACAACCAGGCGGCTATCCACATTGCAACCAACTCGGTGTTTCATGAACGAACCAAGCACATTGAGGTGGACTGCCACAAAGTAAGGCAGATGATTGGTCTTGGAGAGATCTTGCCATGCTATACAAGAAGTGAGGATCAGTTGGCGGATGTCTTTACCAAGGCAGCAAGGCAAAAGGTCATTGAGTTTATTCACACCAGATTAGGACTCATTGACCTTACACCAGATAACTAATCCCCTCGCTATGGGGTCTCCACTCTTTTTCCCTCATCAAGGGGTTTTATCCCAAAAAGGGTTTTCTCTTTGGTGAGGTTTTTAATGAGGGAGATCTCATAGCATTCCAAGCTTGACTTGTTCCACATGGTCAAGCTTAAGGGGGAGTGTTGATCTGAGTAAATAAACAAGGGAGGTTTAAGGGTCTTAAGCTAAGGAACGAGTTCAAGAGAAGGTTGGTGCAAAGTTAGGGCGAGTGTACGGACAGTACGGACCGTACGGACTGTACGACCGACTGT
>CAJHQP010008400.1:0-27180 GCA_905132765.1 Moricandia arvensis | reverse complement strand
TCTCAAAATATTAAAACTGTTATTCCCACATTTTTAAATTTATTTTATAAAAAAAAGGAAGGTAAAAGATTTTTTTGTAACATCAAAAAAACCTAATATAAGACACATAAAAAATCAAAGAAATAAAAGATAAATTCTGATAAAAATATAAGTACCTTAAGGTTAATGAACATCACTTCACAAAATCCAACAGCCTTCACTCCTAACTTGCACATCATGAGAGCCTACAAAGATTTGAACAGAAGGTCACATGAAAATCCAACCATACCCATGAGAGAGAAGAAGGGTTCCGAAAAAGAATAGTTTTATACCAAGAGGAAGAAAGAGGAAAGGTTGGATCTTGAGAGAGTTTGAGACCAACAACCAAGCAGCATGTTCTCTTCTTCAACCTTTGCAGCCTCTCTCCTGAGACATTCCTCCTTTCCCATGACGTCTTCTCTGCTATTCTCAGCTCAAATTGCCACGCTCTATCAGTGATCTCAATAAAAACTTTTAGATTAATAAGAAACCAGACCAAACCCACAAAGACTTAAAGACATGATTAAGAAATAATAGGGCAGGATCTGAAATCTCCATCAAATAAATAACATAATCACAGAAATCTATAGAGCAGAAAAAATTGAAGAGTGTGGATGGACTTTTTCGAGATTTGGATAACCCCATATTTGTTGGTTAGTCTTTGTCACTTTCTTATCACACACATAGATAGACCAAGAACCGTATCTCTGTATAGATTTTGAGATTTTCAGACTTGGATAGCAGCAACGAGATCAGATTAAATTCAAAGACTATTCAATGAGGAAAAAACAAAACTATCTTTTGATTGGTGCTTGATACACATGTATATATCAAGAAACGTGAATCTGTTCTCTGGTACCTCCCTAAAACGTATGTGCTAACAAGCACAAGAAGAATTGTAAATGCAAAGAGCTATCTGGCTACAAAGAGGATGACCTTATTTCATAAGTTACCCAGATGTGTCGCAAGGAATAAAGAAACCAGTAGTGCTCTTATAAGCCCGCGAAAGACAAATATGTAATGGACTTGCAGGATCAGGCTGTAAACCTCGGGAAGACGAAGCCGGACACTAGCTGCAGATTTGCCACAGCAACTCGTTTCATTTCTTCAGTTCTATCAACTGCAATGTTGTAAGAGAACAACAGATCTGCAATCAACCAATACTCTAGCATATCATGTGAGAGAGAATAAACACAAGAAAGGCAACACAACCAACAAAGTCACTGGATATGTACATGAAAACAAGCATGCTTCTTCAATCTTTAAATCATGTATGTGCGACGTAGAAGCAGACATGAGTCATGCTTCAAACCACGTATTGCACATTAATAATCGGTACCTTGTGAGAGTGAATGCTGTTAGAAGATAAGTGTAGTTGCGGGCAAGTGGACTTTCTCAAGTGAGTCTAGCGTTCTCCGAAACTCGTGCTTTCGCAAAGTTCTACGCATGAGCACTTGGGTCTTCTTTGGCAACATGTATTCACCACAGCTTTAGAATGTCACGTAAACTCTAGCAGCTTCACTGCTCAGCTTATTTTATCCTACACATTCAGATATTGAGCTCGTAAAACCATATCCAGTTACAAAGTTCGCAGCATGAAGCTAGAGTGGAGCATAAAACACAACAACACAATCGACATTCATGAGACTCATCACCACTAAACTTAAGCCGATGAGCAAATGATAGGCTACAAGTTAACTTGGGGACGAATTAAAATGAATATGAGCGCATTTCAATAATCAACAACCCAAACACAAGATGCTAACTTGTACCCATTAGTGATCACTTAGAGGTCAGTAAAGAAACAACACCAGCACAAAGCATCACAGATCGGAAGCAAGCATACCAAAGATAGATCCGACGGGCAAAGCTAGGAGGCATGCGAGTTGCGCTGATTTCTTCCAGGATGGTTGTGTCCTACACCTAATAGCTCATCCTGTCAATTCCGTAGATACGTATGGCTGGAGAGCTCAACAAAACTCTCTCGCGGTTGAAGACGAGAGAAATTAATGAGATAACCTAAATTCTTAACGGATATAAACCTCAATCCTAGGAATTTGGTTCGTCCGGTGAATCAATTGGGCCGCGAAGAGTCCATTACTCAGCTTTTTCTTCTTGTAACTATGTAAACCATTTACCCAAAAAAGAAACAATGTAAATCAGATAAACATTGAGAAATCTCTCAAATAACATTTTTAAGTTTTTGTTACAAAATAGTTCCAAAAATGATCGAAAAGATATTTTTATTTTTGAAAAGTTCAGGTTTTTTTTATCTTTTCTAATTTTAACCCCGTCTCCAAAACCCACGCCATAACTCTAAACCGTAAGTCTAGATTAATCAACCAATGACTATAAATGTCTACTAAACCATTTAATAAAAATCTATTTTGGTGACAAAAAAAATTAGGACTATCTTAAATATTTCTCATAAACATATGCACTTTAATTTTTTATCATCAACTTAAACAAACTCATATAAACACTGGCAAACTAAATCGGTAGCTCCGCATTTATATAGCGAAAACGACGGTTGCTTTCTTTCATTACGTGCCAGACTTTCCGCCCTTGAGTTCTGCATCTGTGGTATATGAATGATCTCTGAGCTGTGGAAATTTCTCTTCAAGATCTTTATGTCCTCCAGATAACTTGCAAAGGATGGTCATTCTTCTGGTTCTGAAAACCATCTTCACCAACTGAAAAAAATTCGTTGCACATGTAACACTAAGATATCTTAAAGTTTCTCCTGACATTCCATTGGCTAAATGAGAGCTTCTAGTTCTGAGTGTAATGGTGATTGGCTAGCTCTTTTATTCCTCGCTCCCATTAATCCATCAAATCCTTCCAGCATTGCTATACCACCCTTTTCCCGAGTAGTTTTCCTGGTATTTCTATGATCCATCCGTTAAAACACCATCTACTTGGTATATATTGTACTGTTGCTTCTATTGAAGAATATAAATTTGATTAATTCTTTGAGTAGATGAAACTTGTGCCTCAACCAAAATAATGACTTTGTTTATGCCACTTTGAGGGTATCTATGGGTATCAACATCCAGAATTACTAAATAATTATTATTTCTTCCTTTTCCTATGTACCATAATATCATACAAATTGATGATCTTACCAATTTCTAGGAGACCGTTCAGAATAAATGATCCATGTTTACGAAAAGTGACTGGTTGAGAAAGATGTTGGGATTCGATGGGATTCGTGAGAGTGCACCAAACCTGAATCGCCGATGAACATTCAAAAATACATGATTTTGGATTCCTTAGGCTGCTCCACAACGTGGCACAAATTGTATCCCCATGTATTACTCTTGCTCTCAAATTTTTCTTAATGGCTATACATCATGATTTCAGTTGCCATAAAAAAATGTTTCATCTTAGGTGGGGCATCATACATTCAATAGAAATTCCTTCAAAGAGATACTGAAGGATATCACTCTAGTAGCATTCTTTCTCTATCTGTACACTCGTTTTATTAATATCCAGATTTAACCGATATATCTCCCATTTTAGTAAACTGCCATCCATCACGATCTTCTATTGATGTCGACTTAATGGTATACTTTCGATTAACTTTACATCTTGAGAATCCACTAAAGTCTGAATTGCTGTAAAATTTGATGTTCTCCAAGTTACATTGATGAGAGAATCCACTATAAGGCCCGAGTAAAGATTGGGTTGATTTCTGTTTATTGGTCTCGAGTGAGTGGATGAAAGCCAATGATCATTCCATACTGAGATAGATGATCATGATCCCACCCTTTGATCCTTTTCTAACTAGATATCTAGCAGAGACAGACTACACCAGCCATATGACGACGAATATGATCTGATTGGTCCAGGGGTGATGCATTTCTAAAATACCGTCCTTGAAAAACTCGGGATAATAAAGGCATCTTTAACCATGGGTGCTTAACAAGGTGCTTGCACTGTTTGCGGGGCACACTCACAGTAGGCCCCACAAACAGTGCAAGCACCAGCTCCAAAAATGCTTAAATAAGCACCCCTTTACCTTTGGTTCTTGCACTGTTCGCGGGCCCTACTGACACGTGGCGTCCCGTGATTGGTCTGTTTTTTTTTTTTTAAAAAAAAAAAAAATAAGCACCCGAAATGGGGTGCTACGGTTAATGGTGGCCTAAGGTGTCCGATTAACCTCCAAAATTTAATTCCAAAAATAGCTGTATTAAAGTCTGTGAGGTCTTTTAAATTCTAGGCCTCCTTCATCCTTAGGACTACATAGCTTATCGCATGATTTCCAGTGGATACCTTTAGTATTGCCTCCTGAGCTCCACTTAATTGTGCCACTGGCGCTTGTTAATTTTCATAACCGTTTTTGGTATACGAAAACAAGACATTACATGATTTGGAAGAGCCCGTGACTACGGATTTTATAAATTACTCCTTCCCCCTTGGTGAAAAACTTAGAAGTTCATCCATTTACTCTATTATTTAAAGAGTCTTTTATAAAACCAAAAACTTGTGTTTTGATCCTCCCAAATTCTCAGGGATTCCTAGATATGATCCCATCCTGACTTAATTTTGTATCCCTAAAATATCATGTAATTTTGTCTGATGGGGTTCCCCAATACTGTGAACAAATTGAATCGTCAAAATTTATCTGCTGACCCGATACCCCCTGGTATTCCTTTAGAATCCAGAGAAATGGGTGGCATTTTTTTTTTTTGCTTTGAAAAAGAAGAAACTATCGTCTGCAAAGAGAAGATGAGAAATTGAGAGGCAAGCCCTTTGCAACCTTTATGCCCGTCAGTTGTTTCTCTGCTCAGCCTTTTTAATATTGGCAATCAATGTTTTCGTGCAGATAATAAATAAGTAAAAGAGACAATGGATCCCCATGCCGAAGGCCCCAATGTGGTGTTATGTGGCCCCTTTGGCTGACCATTTAATTAGACTCTCTATTGAACCAATGCAAATACATTCCATCTTTAGTTGGATCCAACAATGGTCGAAACCCATTTTGTTGAGTAGCGCCTGAATAAAAGTCCATTTGATCCTTTCATACGCTTTACTCATATCCATTTTTGATGGCAATGAACTTGTCCTGGCAGGACTTGTTCGTCCTTAGCCCATGAAACATTTATTGGGCTATAAGAATTATTGTCATAAATCATGTGTTTCCGAGATAAGTATGGGAAGACAAGTCTTCAATCTCTGACATAATACCGTAGATATAATCTTGTATCCTACATTACACTAACTTATATGCCTGAGCTCTGTCATCCTCATAGGCCTCTCCGTTTTAAGGAATCAAACAAATATTTGTAATGTTTAACCTTGTATCTAGGCTTTCCTGAGATCAAAAAGTTATTTACCATTTCTAGTAGATCCTTCTTTATTATATGCTAAAAGTCTTGAAAGAAAAGTTCTGTCATTCCTTCAGGCCCATGAGCTTTCTCTGGGCTGCATCGTAAAAAAATCTTGTCATACTTCATCCTTTGTTGCTATCCTAAGTAATGCCTGGTTCATATGGGGAGTAATACTAGGCATAATCTTATCCATAAAACTTTCGAATTCTGATGGAGAAGTTATCTTGGAAAAATGTCAGAATAATCCGCTGCAATCTTTTTGACACCAGATCCCTCTATTATCCAGTTTCCATCAACATCCGGAGAGTTCCACTGTCACATCCCGCAGACCCTGGATAGGTCACCAGGATAGAACATGGTGCGAGGAAACTAACCAGTCAGGTCATACGACCTAAAGACAAGAGTTCCATGGTCTAAAAGGATAGTTAAATACATTAGGAAACTAAGAATTAACCAAATAAAGAATGATGCAAGGTTGGACGAGCTGGACGAGTAATACGACAGCTCAGTATTGAGTACAAGAAGCTGGATTAGCTGGACTTAGCTCGGGCTAGCTCACACTGAATATATTCATCTCCCTGAGCTAGACCACTAGCTCACTCAGCTGGACCAGCTGGGATTCAGATCATCTCAGCTGGATGGAGTGTTATGGTTTTGGGCAGTTGGACCAGGCCGGGCCGGGGTCGGGTCAGCCGTTGGGCCATGTGGTCAGGCCATTGAGCCAATGGCTTGGGAAGTCTATGGGCTCGGTCCAGATCCTTAAGGAAGGGTGTAAATATGTAAGAATGGATGTTTGGATATTTATTTTGGTTAAGCTGAAGTCATGCCCGTGTTCCATCATACTTGCAAATCAAGGCCCGTGTTTATCATACTCGCAAATCAAGGCCATGGGTCGGATTTTCTAATGTTTTTTTAAAAAGAAGACTTCCTGTGGTTACCTTGGTGGGGATGGTTGGTTATATGAATAAGGCCACACGAAGTTGGTTATGCAGGGAAACGATTAAGGATTGATCATAGGGACGCCATCCAAACCATGTGCATGTCCGTATGGTCGATACGGGTTCATGGGCAAGTGGTCGATGGTCCATATTTTTTGCGATTGTTCTTGGAATGGTTTACAAGACTTGGCCGATCAATATGTATAATATTGGTTAAAGGTTTATGTATTTAGACTTAGGAACCGAACCATGCTTTGCTAGATCATTGTTAATCATTCAGTTCATGTCTTAATACTTTGGTAAACGTGTGATTTAGGAACTGAAGGTTGATCGTGATCCGACCAAGGAGCCATGAAGACTCGATCAGTTTGAAGTTGTGTGGTGTTTGGATAGATCATATTAGGAATGAACTTATAGTAGCCTATAGAGCAAACTGATTTATGTTTTGTAATGTATCTCATTTCTGTTTATTAATACAAATCTATTTACCCATTGTTATACTTGTTGTTTAAAATTGATCAAATACACATTGACAATGAAAATGACTAAGTAATATACATCCAAGACTGAAATTGAATCAAATACAAAGTGACGATCTAAATGTAAGCCGCGGGTCTATGTTGGTCTTGAACCTCAGGATCGGGTCATACAAGTTGGTATCAGAGCGAAGTTGGTTCTAGGATGGTCTGGGTTATGGGTAAAACAACACACACGCTGGAGGATCTTATGGTGAGGTTGATCCGATTGTTTAGCCTAGGAATTTTTGTGTTTACAATTTGATATTATGTGTGTACTAATGTGATCTGAATCCAAGGGTGGGAAAAAACAAATCGAGGAATCTTGAAAGAATCAAGAGGTGGTTGGACAAACGAGCCATGCAGGTGAAATTGAGGTTAACCCGACCATTGGGGATGGCACTGAGGGAGGGTTACTCGGAGATCTAACCAACCTCACCGGACTACATGTTAATGGCAGTAATGAACATCGAAAACCAGAGGGTGAAGGAGAGGGAGAGTCTTCTAAAGCCGAAGATCATGAGGATCCGAATGATGGGGAGGTCAATGGAACCAAAAGGCAGGAGAATCATGAAACCAAACCATCTATGAAAGAGGTTTCTGGAAGTCATGAAGCTAATGGGTGACGTGACTCATGTGGTCACATCTCTTGTGAACTCAACTATGGGTCAGGACACACCAACTGCTACGGTTATACTCACAGCTATTGGTAACATCCAAGAAACTGCCGAGGTGGTTGTGACCGATCCACCAGTTAGGGTCGAAAGGAAGGTAGATTACCTAAGTGTTTCGGAGCACATATCTCGACTGGGAACCAAACACTTCTCGGGTAGCATTGATCCTATTGAATTCAGACAAGTGGAGAAGCTGGTTGGTCCGAAACTTAAAATCCACCTGTTGCCCGTAGGATTATTGTAAGGATATTACGGTCCACTTCCTGGAAGGGGATGCGCACAACTGGTGGCTAGCTTTTGATAAGCGCACCAACGGGAGCATTAGGGAATTTATGGAATTTGAAGCTGAATTCAACCAGAAGTACTTCACTACCGAGGCATAGGATAGGTTGGAGGCTAAGTTCTAGGACCTAACCCAAGCCGCAGGACGGTAAGGGAGTACGAGGAAGACTTCAACCGACTCAGGCAGTTTGAGGGAAGAGAACTCGAGGACGAGCAGTGCAGGTTTGTCGATTCATTCGTGTGTTAAGAGTGGATTTGAGGATCCACTGGTTAATTCAAATCTTTCACTCCGTATCCGAGTTGGTGGAAAGGATGGCGATGTTGGAAACCAACCTGGACAAGGAGGCTAGACTTAGGTCACGTGCACAGTCACCCTGACCAGCAACACCAACGATCGCAAAAGAAAATGGGACCAGGTCGATGGGGGTAAAAATATAAGTGGTCAACCTGTGTGCCCAAAGTGTGGTAAGTCTCATCCCGGTGAGTATTAGAAAGCCATAGGAGCTTGCATCCAATGAGGTAGCAAGGAGCATACTATTCGTGACTGCCCACCCAACTAGGGACAATGTGAACTAATCATTGGAGGGGATCCAATAACTTGTTTCCGATGCGGTAAGATGGTACACCTCTCAAGGAATGCCCACGATCCAAATCAGGAACAAGCGATGGGTCAAGGGGATGTTGGGAGATAGAAACCGAACAAGGTTACTACTACAATAACTCATGTGTATGAGCTGTCCAAGGATGACAGAGAGGAAGGAAACTTCAGAGCAATCAATGGTAAAATCTGAACTATCTATTTAATATAAAAGCATTGCATGGTATGGAACCTAGAAATGTAGATGTTCTGGAATGGGGATCATGTAGGGACCCTGGTAAATGGTGGTGTGAAACACATGTACTTTTCGATACCGGGGCTACACATAGTGTTGCACCCCGATCGAGCATCAACCTGTTCGGATCATAGACCAGCCCCAAGGTGGTGATTATGTTGACCAACTCGACCCAAACCGCGAGGTTTTTCCATCAGATCGTGCCAATCGTACCGACCGTGTCGCCCCATCCGATCGTACTAATCGTGCTGTCTATCGTATCGATCCGCAGACGTCCGGAATGGAGTTTAGGCAAGAACCATGACCTGACAATGGAAATGATCGACCCACAAGGCCATAGTCATAAACCGAATCGACAAGCTAAGATGGATGGTCAAGCCATAATTCAATTGGGACGAAGTGATACTTACTTAGGCAAGCTGGTCGAGCTGAATCAAATTGACACTTACATATTTGAGCTGGATGAGCTGAATACTCAAGTGAGCTGGACTAACACTATCTTGGATGAACTGAATACTCAAGTGATATGGACTGAAACTATCTTGGATGAGCTGAATACTCAAGTGAGGCTGGACTGACACGATCCTCGACGAGCTGAGCAGGACTGACATTCACTTGCACAAGATGAGCAAGCATGTTCGATCTTCCGTGCTGGTTCGACCACCCGAGAAGCTGGAAATGGCTACCCTTCTTTCTGATGAACCAATGAACAATTAAATAATGCCAAAGGTGATTATTCATGTTATAAATGTCCAAGAAAGTCTTGGGTTTGATGGTTTTCAAAAAGACTCAAAAGAAACTTGTTTGGGCCAAATGGAGAAACCGATCAAATATTGGGTAAGGGAAAAGATGGATTTTGACATATCAAGAGGCAGTCCATGTTTCAGTCAAAGACTTTATTTAGTCAAGTATTTGTTTCTATTTTCAATGTCTTGTTTTTAGCACATTCTTCTTTGGATCTCTACAACTTGTAATCCTATAAATAAGGCGTAAAAATCCACGAAACAAAACAATGATTTTCCCCTTTTTATGAGTTTATCTCTTTGTTCTTTTCTTAGAACATTTCTCGGTTTCTTGGTGAGATTATCTCCAAGTTATCAAACCTTCTTTTGTTGGACTTGTGAGTCATATCAAGAAACAATTGAAGTAGGTAGTATCAAAAGTCGTTTCGCACCTCTTGTGTCACTATTCAATCCATCATTTCTCATTCGATCTGTCTGAGATCATATCCATTTCACAATCCGGCTGAGGGATCCTATTTAGGGCGCATCAAGTGGTATCAGAGCTACTCTTCTAGTATTGTCTATCCATCTTTCTCATCTTCCAATTTTTCTTCAAAAACTTCTTCTTCTTCTTCATATCTTAAATCCGGGCCACTATCTTACCTACGCCATTTCTATAAAAAAACAGAAAAGATCTATGAAAAAAGAAAAAAAAAGAAATAGAAAGTTTGATTTATTTGGCTAGGTGGTGGAAGAGAAATCTTGTTGACTGAGGAGAAATCTAGCCTTGGAGTGGTTAATATGGATTTCAAACCAATTCTCTTATCTTTCTCTCTTGGGTTACTTGATTTGTTCTGTTGGAACTTTGAGATGAGACTTTTTTGTGACCACTAAACTTCCGAGAGAAACACTTGTGTGGGTGAGGATAAACAATTAAGAGTGTGAGGATTATTCTTATCTGTTAATATTCTGTGTTGAGAATTTTCAGGATAAGATGATCAATCTTCAAAGGAGGAGTAGCAACGAGAAATCCAAACAACATATTATCTCTAAATCTTCATCTGGAAATTTTTTTGAATACTCTTGATGAGTTTGTTACTGTGCAGGAAAGGTTAACCCCAAGGAAACCACACGAGATGCCAAACCAAAGATGCATGGAGAAGTTCAAATCATCTAGAAATGAATCTGATCAATGGAGGCTTTTCAGCCAGTTTGAAGTCCAAGAGTTTTGTGACAACTTCGAAAGGAGATGGTGAAAGCACTCAAGGACGTCAACAAGATCCAAAAGAAGATCAAAACCAAACGTGCACCAGTAGCTGAACCATCAATATTCATTAGTGAAGAACCCAAAGGTAAATCTAAAAACAACCTTGAAGAGCTAATTTTTTTTGCAGATTCTTTACCCATTTTGATGAATATGATGAAGAGTTGTTGGAAAGTTTGATCATTTGTGAGGATGAATGTGATATTCCTTCTCTAAAATCTGATTTTTATGTTTGATATTGATAATAAAGAGACTAATGGACTAACCTGTTTTGAACCGGAGCATCCGAGTAGTCTTGTTCTAGTTTCACAGGAGTTTGAGGAAGAGTCATTCAACTACCCACATCAAGGACCTCTTTTTGGCACTAGGATACCTTTTGACGATGATTTAGATCCCATCTCTTATGAAGAAGACGAACTTGGTCCAATATTTGATGAGGAAGCACCAAGCATAACGTCCATCAACATGGAGAAACATCTTTGCTTTGATACAAGCACAACTCCTACGACTTTGTCCATAAACATTCAAGAGCACTGTGAGAAACTTGATTTGATTAATTTTATGCCTGAAATGTTTGTTAAGATCAGTTCTCAAGATGTGAAAAATTTTGATTTTGACAAAGTTAAAGAATTTCATGTTTCAAACTCTATTTTTGAAAACATGATTAACTCTTTTCAAGTGTTTGAATCTGATAAATTTTTTGATAAAAACGTTTCCAATCAAGCAGTGACATCAATTGTGATATTTTTTGAGTTTTGATCCATTTTTGAAACGTAGAAAAGGTTTTGATCATCTGGAAAAGTCATTAGAGCTTGATCTGTAACATACTATGTTTTGTGCTAGAAAATATTTGGATTCATTTGTCTTCAAAGAAAATGGCTTTGATCTGAGTTCTTATAGACATGCACTGATCACTGGTAATTTGTTTGCATCCACTTGTGCCTTGGACGAATTCATGGTTAAAAATTTGCTGGAACAGAAATCACCTAGAGTTAAATCCGATTTTTGTGAATCTTTTTTGAAGCTTGATATCTTGTGTGTTGAAACTGATAGACCTTGACTTGTGTTGAGAACATTGCTTAAGAATTGTGTCAATTTGAGCTTTGATGTATTTTGGTTTACAACACATTCTTTGAAAAACATATTGAACCTTTGTTAAGTGATTCTACATCTGAACTTACTCTTTTTTTCTTTTTTTTTAATTTTGAGGAGGATATGCACGTTTTGAAGATGCCCAATATGATTTCGTGCCTTGAAACCCTTCTGGTCTTTAATACTTATTTTGATTTGCATTTGAAAGGCTGAAGTGTGTGATACATTTTCAAGGGAAAGAAACTTTGATTTCTGATTCGAACATTTAGTTTCGGGTTTGAGTGTCCAGGATAAACAGGTTTCAGTCTCAAATAAGTGTCAGGAACAGAAGCATAGAACTTTCTCATCAGTCTGAGATTTGGAGATGCATCGATGCGGCCATCAAATCAGTGCTGAATCAAAGGTCAACCAAGCTGTCCAAACCGGCTATCTTGGAGATGCCAGTGACAGAGGTTCAGTCGAAGGAGAATATCTCAACATTTAGAAGGTAGTTTGTCATGAATATAATTTTCCTAGAAGGAAAACTCATCAAGGATTCACTGAGGCTTTGGAATTACAAAAAAATATTCACGGAGGAAGAATTTATGACTTTTACTGACCGGAGGTTCCCCAGTCTGTCTATCTGCGAGTACCAGACTTTCGAAGAAGATTCAAGCCCAATGAAGAAGCGTCCTGATCCAAAGCCGATCATAGGATCCATGATGGATATTTCAGCTTTCAATAAGGCCAAATATCAGGAGAACTGGCCACGAAATTCTGAATTTATAATCCAATTTCCAAAACCGGCCAAACCAGTTCTACACTTGCCTCAGTTGGAAGCTAACCGATTCAATCAGCTTCAAACCCGAAATTGGTGACCCGAAGATCAATCTATACATTCAGGAAGTTCCTTTCCAAAAATTTTCTTCTCAGAAATTTCATGGATTTTAAATTCTTTTGTCTGATTCATTCCCTTTTGAAACAAGTGAAATGGATTTGAGGTCAAATCCTTTTGAAGAGGAAGGAAATGATGCGGCCTCAGATCGAGCATTGACCTGTTCGAATCATAGAACCGGCCCAAAAGTGGTGATTAATGTCGACCAGCTCAACCCAACCGAGGTTTTTCTATCAGATCATGCCAATCGTACCGACCATGTCGCCCCATTCGATCGTACTATTCGTGATGTCTATCGTATCGATCCGCGAACGTCCGGAATGGAGTTTAGGCAAGAAACACGACCTGAGAATGGAACTGATCGACCCACAGGGCATAAACATCGACCGAATCGACAAGCTAAGATGGATGGTCAAGCCAAAATTCAATTGGGACGAAATGACACTTACTTGGGCAAGCTGGTCGAGCTGAATCAAAGTGACACTTACATATATGAGCTGGATAAGCTGAATACTCAAGTGATCTGGACTGACACTTTAATGACCCTCACGATTGGATATAATTTTGGTCGATAAACTTTTTGAAAAGTCAGATTTGAGTTTAATCGATCATAATTAAAATAAAGATCGAACCAATGAATTAATGGCTCGACGGGGATTTTCTTGTAGTTGAAAGGACTTCCCTTGTTAGTTCTGTTCAAGTATTAATTAGGTTGGTCGAATTTTATTTAATCTAGATGAGTTTGGTTGAAGGCAAGGACAAGAATCAAAGGTCGAGAAATTTTAGTCGAAAACTATCCGAAAATTACCGACCAGCTTCTTAAATTTTTTTATAAATCATCCAAGGTCCTTCAGAACCTTGTCTGCCTGCTTTCTCAGCACAAGTCACATGAACAAGCACAAGCTTCCTGCTTTCTTGCTTGCTCGACAGATCATGTGAGAAGCACATGATTTATAAACCTTTCTTAAAAGGAAGGAAATGAAAGCTGTTGGTGGCTGGGTGTGTGAAGCAGGACTCCAGCTGTCCTTGCTCACTTCTGCTTTGTGTTAAGCTGAGACACCTCAGCTAGGAGCACTCTTCAGCAAAGAGTACAACCACGTCCTAATACCTAAGAGCTGAAGTAGTGAACCTAAGGCCAAGTTATTCTAAGGAGAAATCGGCTAAACCAAAGACAAAAACAGAACCGCTTTCACCACTTAGCCAAGGATCCATATGTACTTCCCAAACTTCTAATTTTGTTTGTGATGATGAATTTGTTAAGTTTCATGGCAGGAATCAGATTACAATGGACGTGCCCATGGTGCCTAAGGACAGCAATGAAGGAAGTAATGAGCAACGTGAGAACTTGTTCCAGACTAGAGTTATGGTTCAGAACAAAGTGTGCAGTATGATCATTGATGGCGGAAGCTGTGCAAATGTGGGGAGTTCAAAAATGGTAAATAAGCTTGTTTTAGAAACTAAGAAGCATCCACAGCCCTACCAGATTCAATGGTTGACTGATAATGGATTAATGAAGGTGACCAGGCAGGTATTGGTATCCTTTTCCATTGGGCGCTATGAAGATGAAGTTCTTTGTGATGTTTTGCCTATGGAAGGCTGTGGATTCTTCAAAGAAGGCCATGGCAGTTTGATCGCCAAGGTACTTATAATGGACTCACCAACCAGTTCTCTTTCCTGTTCAAAGGTAAGAACATCAACTTAGTTCCTTTGTCTCCATTGGAAGCTCAGCAAGATCAGCAACATTTGCGCAAGAAAAAAGATCAGGCTGATAGTAAAACCATGAAGCCACTAACCTTTCTCAGAAACTCCTTGAAAGCTAAGTGGTTACTTCCCTCTTCTCATTCTGATATTGTGTTTGAAAATAAACATACAGATGATGAACTTACCCATCTTGAACCGGTAAAGCCGAGTACTCTTGTTTCTATTTCACATGAATTGAAAGAAAACTTAGTAGAAGAGGAACAAAAGAGTTCACCACTAGAGAAACTGTTGGAGCAGGCGGACATCATTGAACCAAAGACGATTCCCCAGCAAATATCCTGACGAAACCAAAAGCACTGTAAGGATCATGAGTTGATTGTCTCTGCTCATCATGAAAACATTTTGATAAAAAAAATTCTCTTCGAGAACATGTTTTTACTTGGTTGAAAAACGTTTTTTCTTGAGCATATATCATTCCATAACTTGTTTTCATTGAGCTATGCATTGAAAGAAATTTTGAGTGGGAAAAAGCATGAACCGAACTGCTAAACCAGAGAATCGATTTGATTTCGTTCATGTTATGAAGTTTTCGAAGTTGTCACTTTCTCATTCTTTTCCTAACACTTTCACAGCTTTTCTTGATTTTAAAAACAAATAAACCAATTTTGGCACTCAATTTACTTGCTTGATGTTTACACACGTGCTTGATGATTTTCCTAAGAGTTTGAATCCTGTTTTTGATGTCTTAAGGATAGAGAAACCCTTTGATTATTTCTTTTGCAGATTTGATGTGGTTTATCTTGTTGTTATGAAAGCACAAGATAAGCATGATCAAATCCCAAGGGGAGCAAGAACAGGAGGTCGAAAAAGGACTTATGTATCAGGAACTTGGAACTGGAAGTACTTGAGGAAAACAATTTCAATAGTCCAATATTTGAGGACAAATCTTTTTAAAGGAGGAGGGTATGATGCGACCCTGATCAGCTATGCAACCTTGGACGAGCTAACACTAGTTGATTACACTGAGGACAAGCTGAAACCATCTGAAGTGAGTGTAGATGAGCTTGGTGAGCTGAATTTTCAAGTGAGCTGGACTGACACTATTCTGGACGAGCTTATCTGGACTGACACTCACCTGGATTGTTTAGCAAGCAAGTTCGATCTTCTGAGCTGATTCGACCACTCGAGAAACTGCAAATGGCTAACCTTACTTCTTATGGACCAATGACCAATTCAATCATGCCAAAGGAGATTATTCATGATTTAAATGTCCAAGAAAGCATTGGGCTTGATGGTTTTTGAAAAGATTCAAAAACATACTTGTTTAGGCCAAATGGAGAAACCGATAAAATATTAGTTAAGGAAAAAGATGGATTTCTACCAGGCCTCAAAGGGACATGTCTTGGCCCATATCAGGAGCATATTCTTCACTTTGAAAAGTCCTAGTCATGGCTATATCAAGAGGCAGTCCAAGTTTCAGTCAAAGACTTTATTTAGTCAAGTCTTTGTTTCTATTTTCAATGTCTTGTTTTTAGCACATTCTTCTTTGGATTTCTACAACTTGTAATCCTATAAATAAGGCCTAAGAGCCACGAAATAAAACAGACTATTTTGAGTAAAAAAATGTTTGTTTGAGAGTGAATCTCTTTGTTCCTTTGGAACTTTCGATTTCTTAGTGTATCATATCTAAGGATCAAACCAGTGTATCAAGAGTTATTCCGAAAGCTCTTGTGTGACCATTCTACCACCAAAGAGTGTTGCATAGTGTTTAAATAGTCCAGGTGTCGAGTTCTTACACTCTTCATTGGTTCTGCACAAAGCAACAACCTAAGGTTCACCACCTATCTTCTGAAGAATAGTCACTAGCATCAAACACTAGGTTTAATATACCTCATGTTGGATCTACACGAGTCTAAAGAAGCTTAGGATTATCCCATTACCACCTTGGAGTGAAAGATCTTGGAAAGATCCGAACAAAGTCATCCATAAGCTTGGACCGGGTCTCATCAAGGAGCTAAATGTAGAGGAAGCACCAATGGGAACAAAAAAGTTGGAGGCGAAGTGACTCTCACACTATCGGAGGTAACGCCAGAGAGGCGGACAGAGATTCTTTTGTGGTAGCGGAAAGGGTTTTTTGATTTTTTAGAGCGAAGGCAAAGAAAAATACTTATCTCTCCTTCTCGTGTTTCTGGGTCGGGAAGTTTTTATAAAGATATATTGTCTTTAGAGTTTCTACGTAAAAAGCTATATAAGTAAGTGTTTTTGGAGATCAAATCTCGAATGGATGCTAATCTAATCCCCCACTTGTGAATATTTGAGAATCATTCAAATAAAGAATACTAGAGTCTAACTTGCGCATCCGCGCGAATGTTTATTTTTATTTTTTATAAATAAATATTTATTTGTATAAGTGATAATATATATTTTAAAATTTACTCATTTTGATAGAAAGTAGGGACATTGATACCTTAGAACTAACAAGTACCAGGTCTAGACCGGGGAGTCGGAACTAATAACAGCTTTTATAAACTCCAAATCCAACTCTTCCAACTCCAAGTTGGACGCAGGAAACTCTACCTACAACCCTCAATCCCGGAGGTTAGCAGCTCATCAACTACGAGCGGAATAATATTGTTCAATTCATCTCGCAGCCAAATATTGGCACATACTCTTTGATTCTGTGGAATAAATTGGCACATACTCTCCTGCAAACTCATTACTCTTCTGAGCAGAATAATATTGTCCAATTCATCTCGCAGCCAAAGATCTCGCGAGTCCATAGTGTCCTTTCTCGCTATGTATTCCAGGCTGCTATCTATACAGTTTGGAGAGAACGTAATTCCATAAAAAAAATGGTGCTGAGCCACGGATGCCGGAGATCCTTTTTAGAAAATTGATAGACAAGTAAATGACAGACTCATGTCTCTGCTGCAGTAGGACATAGACTGGGAAAATCATACCAATGATGTATTGAATCTGTAAGAACAAAAAACGTTTTCCAATCTCTTTTAATGTATGAAAATGATATAAACAAAATAAAAATAAAAATCTTTTTAGAATCAAATTTAACATTTTATTCAAAAATAAGGCTTGGATTGGATATAACTGATAAATTCTATTTAAATACTTTAAATATAGTTTTTTATCAACCTTGAAGTTTCCAGGTTTTGGGCCCAAACAATCTCCACCGAAGCCCGCAGCAGCCACGTGATTTCTTCCAGGAAGGTGATACGCCCTAAATAAGGATCACTCGATCGGTAAGGATGGATATGAACTCCGGAAGGAGAACTGATGGATTGAAGGGTCACACAAAGGTAGCGGAAGGCCTTTGATATTTCCGACTTCGTTTGATGCTTGATATGACGCACAAGTCCACCAACACGAAGGATTTCTAAACGTTGCCGGATGTGACGCACCGGTCCAACAGATTAGAGAGATATCTTGAAGCTAACCACACCAAGAAACCAGAAATATTCTAAGCAAAGAACAAAGAGTAAAAACTCAAAAAGTTGAAAGAAAATGGAATGATTTGATAATGAGAAATGTTTACATATTTTTACTACTTGTGGAATGGAAAGGGACACAAATAAAAACACTTAGGGAATAGAAATGTGGACTAGGACTTTTGAATAGAAATAAATCTTCTTGACTTGACCAAGACTTGGCGATTTTGTGTTGAATGTCTCTTCGGTTGGTCTCGTCCTTTCGCATGGTCGATGGTCTCGAAATTACCGTCAGATTGATATATTATTCGACCATAGAATGTTGATTCTTGTTGGGCCTTTATGATAGATTTGGCCCATGGACTAGCTGGTTGTGTCCAGATTCATCGTATCCAGAAACTTGAGCTGCGGTAAGGAGAAGAATGCACGCGGGTTGGTCCGGACGGTCCGTTGGGTGATTTCCATGTGCTGATTTGATCCAAATGTTCCCTAAGTCTTTGGATAGTTGAAGAATCCTTGCCTTAGAGAAATTGAGATGATCAAAACTCAAGTACTGATCGAACAAGCTGGATAGTTCACCAATACGTTCTTCGGAACATGCAGTATGGGCCAATCGAGCCAAAAGAGAGTAGCTACAGTCTGAGTCGGATTCCTCTCGAGTTAAGTTCATTCTGGCACGACCATTGGCCTTAGCTTGGCGACTTGGACGAGAAAGATCATCTGTGGTATGGGCAGTTTAGCTGTCTGGTCGTGGATCCAATCTTAGCTCCATTCCGGACGGATCTAGACGGTACACGGCACGAGCAGTCTGATTGGTACGGTCGGATTGCTGAACCTCAGTTTGATTGTTCGGAACGTACTGAACTCCATTCTGGCCCGGGTCCATGTACTGAGGTGCATCATTCCCTTCCTCTTCAAAAGGATTTGACCACAAATCCGGATCATCTGCAAGAAAAGGAGATAGATCAGAAACATTAAAGCTTGAAGAGATATCATACTTACCTTGCAAATCAAGCTGATAAGCATTATCATTGATTTTCCTAAGGATAGGAAATGGTCCATCGACCCGAGGCATGAGTTTGGACTTCCTTTCTTCCGGAAAACGTTCCTTTCTCAAGTGAACCCAAACAAGATCACCTTCCTCAAAAACGACCTTTGTCCTTTTCTTGTTTGCTTTTCTCTCATAGATCTTTGTCTTGGCGTTAATGTTGGCACGAACCTGTTCATGCAACTTCTGGATAGTGTCCGCCTTCCTCTTGCCATCTGTACTAACTCTTTCACTCAAAGGAAAAGGCAAAAGATCAAGTGGAGATAAGGGATTGAAACCATAAACAACCTCAAAAAGAGAAAACTTAGTAGAAGAATGCACATAATGGTTATAAGCAAATTCTACATGAGGCAAACATTCTTCCCAAAGTCTTAGGTTCTTTTTAATCAATTACCTAAGCAAAGCAAATAAGGTCCGGTTTACAACCTCAGTTTGACCATCGGTATGTGGATGACAAGTGGTGGAAAACAACAATCTCGTTCCTAACTTACACCATAAAGTCTTCCAAAAATAACTAAGGAACTTAGCAGCTCTATCAGAAACGATTGTCCTAGGCATCCCGTGCAACCTAACAACATCTCTAAAGAACAAATCAGCAACATGCACATCATCATCAATTTTATGACAAGGAATGAAATGAGCCATCTTAGAGAACCTATCGACCACCACAAAGATAGAATCTCTACCAGCCTTAGACCTAGGTAATCCAAGCACAAAATCCATCGATATATCAACCCAAGGATGATATGGAATGGGTAAAGCTGAGTACAAACCTTGGTTTAGTGCTTTAGACTTGGCTTTCTTACAAACCTCACATCGGCCACAGATCCGTTCCACGTCCTTCATCAAACTTGGCCAATAGAAATGTTCATGAACAACCTTGTGTGTTTTCTTGACTCCAAAATGTCCCATAAGGCCTCCTCCATGTGCTTCCCTGAGAAACAACTCCCTCAAAGAACATTGGGGCACACACAAACGGTTATCATAGAATAACAGAAATTTGATAGTACTTTCCATAGGCTGCTTTTGAACATTTTCTGAAAATCTCTTTGAAATATGGATCAGTTGCATATAAGTCTTTGATAAATTCAAAACCGAGCAACTTGGTTTCAAGAGCTGAGAGAAGAACATACCTCCTTGACAAGGCATCGACCACCACATTTTCCTTACTTTGTTTGTACTTGATCACATAAGGAAAGGTCTCAATGAACTCGACCCAACGCGCATGTCTTTTGTTCAACTTTTGCTGGCCCTTAAGATGTTTCAAGGACTGATGGTCCATATGTATCACAAACTCCTTCGGCCAAAGGTAGTGCTGTCATGTTTGAAGAGCCCTCACCAAAGCATACAACTCCTGGTCGTAAGTGGGGTAGTTGAGTGTGGCTCCTCCAAGCTTCTCACTAAAGTAAGCAATGGGCTTTTGTTCCTGCATCAAAACAGCACCAATACCAACACCAGAGGCATCACATTCAATCTCAAAAGTTTTAGAGAAATCAGGAAGTACAAGTAAAGGAGCTTGAGTCAACTTCCCTTTAAGAATCTGAAATGCCTCATCTTGAGCTTGTTCCCATTTGAATCCCACGTTCTTCTTGATCACTTCAGTCAATGGGGCTGCGATGGTACTGAAGTTTGGAACAAACCATCGATAGAAACCCGCAAGGCCATGAAAGCTTCTCACCTCGCCCACGGTCGATGGAGTAGGCCAATCTTGGATTGCTTTGATCTTTTCCTCGTCCACTCTAAGTCCATCAGCACCTACAACAAATCCTAAGAACACCACGTGATCTGTTCCAAAAGAGCATTTACCAAGATTCGCAAAAAGCCTTTCTTTCCGAAGAATTTCTAGAACAGATTTCAAGTGTTTCTTATGATCATCAAGGTTCTTGCTGTAAATGAGAATGTCATCAAAGTAAACAACAACAAAGTGACCAATGAAAGATCTCAAGACATGATTCATCAAACGCATGAAAGTGCTAGGTGCATTAGTAAGGCCAAAAGGCATGACAAGCCACTCATACAATCCTAGCTTTGTCTTAAATGCAGTTTTCCATTCATCACCTTCTTTCATTCTAATCTGGTGATAGCCACTTTTCAAATCAATTTTAGAGAAAACATAGGAACCATGCAACTCAAGGGAACTTTTTCTTAAGATAGATAGAAAAGAGTACTTTGGTTTTGAAATCTGCTTTAACCACCTCAAAGGCTGGATTTCTCTTCAGCCAGCAGGATTACTCTTCCACCACCAATCCACAAATCAATCTTTTTTTTATGGATGGTAATGAGGGGCCCGGATTTAAGATACATAGAAGAAGAAGAAAATAGAAAATGAAAGATGAGAAGATGAACATACAATACCGATAGAGTGGCTCTGATACCAAATGATATGCCCTAAACTGAAGGATCACTCTGAAATTGGTAAGGGATATGATCTCAGACGGATTGAATGAGAAATGATGGATTGAAGGGTCGCACAACAGTTGCGGAAGGCTGTTGATATTCCCAACTCCAGTTGCTGCTTGATATGACGCACAAGTCCAGCAAAAAGGAGAAATGGATGGATCGAAGGGTCGCACAGCAGATGCGAAAGGCTGCTGATATTCCCAACTCAATGTCCTAGGATATGACGCACCTAGACGACAAAGAGGATGACTCCCTGGATATGACGCACCAGGACGAATCGAAAAATTTCCCGAAGGAACAAAATTGAGAAACACTCTCAAGATTCCAAAAAATATAACTCACAACTTATTTTATTTCATTGATCAAATAGCCTTTATATAATAGGAAAGGAGTACATGAAAGGTTGGAATACAAAAGGGCTAGTCAATCCTTGAAACTAGAAAACTAATAAACAAAGAAGACTTGACTAGAAGTTGGAAAGCTTGCACATTTTGACTCTTGATCTTCAAAATTCGTCACTCTTTTTGACCAGAAAATAAAGCAAGTATTTTGGGCCATTTTTGAACTTGTAACACCTCCAAAATGGGTTGGACCATATATATAATATATCCATTGGATATTTCATTGCTCTCCATGCCCAAAACTTCATATATCAGCCCGAGATCGCATCATACTCCTCCTCTTCAAAAAGATTTGTCCTCAAATCTTGCTTTCCGAAGAAAGAAAAATTTTGAACACATACTTCCCAAATGATCCAATATATTTGTAGAAAAGAAATAACAAAACTTTTTTTTTGTAGAAAATGGATAGATGAGAATGATGGATAATAGAATTGAATACCGCTTTCAGAGTGGCTCTGATACCACTTGATACGCCCTAAATAAGGATCACTCGATCGGTAAGGATGGATATGAACTCCGGAAGGAGAACTGATGGATTGAAGGGTCGCACAAAGGTTGTGGAAGGCTTTTGATATTCCCAACTTCGTTTGATGCTTGATATGACGCACAAGTCCATCAACACGAAGGATTTCTAAACGTTGCCGGATGTGACGCACCGGTCCAACAGATTAGAGAGATATCTTGAAGCTAACCACACCAAGAAACCAGAAATGTTCTAAGCAAAGAACAAAGAGTAAAACTCAAAAAGTTGAAAGAAAATGGAATGATTTGATAATGAGAAGTGTTTACATATTTATACTACTTGTGGAATGGAAAGGGACACAAATAAAAACACTTAGGGAATAGAAATGTGGACTAGGACTTTTGAATAGAAATAAATCTTCTTGACTTGACCAAGACTTGGCAATTTTGTGTTGAATGTCTCTTCGGTTGGTCTCGTCCTTTCGCATGGTCGATGGTCTCGAAATTACCGTCAGATTGATATATTATTCGACCATAGAATGTTGATTCTTGTTGGGCCTTTATGATAGATTTGGCCCATGGACTAGCTGGTTGTGTCCAGATTCATCGTATCCAGAAACTTGAGCTGCGGTAAGGAGAAGAATGCACGCGGGTTGGTCCGGACGGTCCGTTGGGTGATTTCCATGTGCTGATTTGATCCAAATGTTCCCTAATTCTTTGGATAGTTGAAGAATCATTTCCTTAGAGAAATTGAGATGATCAAAACTCAAGTACTGATCGAACAAGCTGGATAGTTCACCAATACGTTCTTCGGAACATGCAGTATGGGCCAATCGAGCCAAAAGAGAGTAGCTACAGTCTGAGTCGGATTCCTCTCGAGTTAAGTTCATTCTGGCACGACCATTGGCCTTAGCTTGGCGACTTGGACGAGAAAGATCATCTGTGGTATGAGCAGTTTGGCTGTCTGGTCGTGGACCCAATCTTAGCTCAACTCCGGACGGATCCAGACGGTACACGGCACGAGCAGTCTGATTGGTACGGTCGGATTGCTGAACCTCGGTTTGATTGTTCGGAACGTACTGAACTCCATTCTGGTCCGGTTCCATGTACTGAGGCGCATCAGAAGGCCCGGGTGGCCAACATGTGTTGAACCAGGGACGCCGAACTGAAATTTTCTAGGACCGTCCGCAGCCAGAACCACTAGCCTAACATCGTTGGTTTACTTTAAATATAGTTTGCAACATATTTTTCTTGTTCTTACATATCACCATGCTTAATTATGGGACTCGCACAACCTGTCGCGCACACGTTATTTATGAGATACAAGTGACTGTTATGCTAGTTCTTGGATATGGCAAAAAATATTAAAAGTTACGGTATCAAACGGCCGAGTTCCCTCAAGGCATAAATTGGCAATGGTAAGACTACTCAGTTTTTGGTATGATAATTGACTAATCTGGGCAAACTTAGTAGTATTGCATGTGAATCAAGTACGACGACTCTTGGTGTAAGTTGTTAAGCTATTGTCGTTGTTGTTTCCACATCTGCTTGATGAAACTTTAGTAGATGTTGTGGATATCACCTACGAGCGATGATAACTTACATAACCTTTGTTTCACCATTGGTAGAAGAAGCAGGTATGCGACAGAGTGCTCTAATGACATGAAGAGAATGATAGAAGCCATGTTTCTCATCAACAAAAACATGGATTCAAATACGAAAAACAAGGGACATCGTCGACTGGAGAAAAGTCATAAGGTTTTCCCAAGCAGTAACTTGATCCTCTTTCATCGCTTGGCTTGATTTTAGAGATAGGCTCTCTAGGTTCTTGTGCTTGGAGGGGAGATCCAGGGTTTTCGCTTCTTTGGAGAACATAATGAGATTCGAGACCAACTTTGTAACAACTCGATTTCTAATATATGTGAAAAACTTAAGAAAATTGATTTGGTTACCTATGTCATCAAATTGTATTTATCTTTTCCGTCACACATCCGTTTAAAAATCTAGAGTTAAGCGTGCATGAGCTGAAGTAGTGAAAAGATGGGTGACAAATTGAGAAGTGATTTACGGTGCCATGTGAGTAAGGCCAAAGCATAGGGAAAGATCACTTATTGATTGTCGGGTTAGTAAACAAGACTTTCGAGCCTTCCAAAACTAATGAGTCCTCATCGCATGGGATGGGTCCTACGGGCTGAGTGAGCAGGCTTGGGTGGCCCATTAGTCGTGGACGGTCTGAGTGTTACAAGTGTATCAGAGCTGGTTAGCCATTTTGGTTATGGCCCGAGAGGCGTCTTGAGACATGTCGTGGTGCGCAATGGAGGCATTTCGCTTTGTGAGTGAGGGTAAATTGTAACATCTTGATTTCTAGTATATGTAGAAAGACTTAAGAGAATTAATTAGCTACCTATGTCACCAAAGTGCACTTATTACCTCCGCCACACATCCGTTTAGAACTCCAGAGTTAAGCGTGCTTGCACTTGAGTAGTGGAAGGATGGGTGACCTATAGGTAAGTGATTCGTGATACCGTGTGAGTGAGGACAAATCACGGAGAAAGGTCATGTGGTGATTGCAGAGACAGTAAACAAGACTTTCGAGCTTTCCAAAATTAATGTGTTGCCCCTCTAACGAGATGGGGCCCATGGGCCGAGTGAGCGAGTGTGGGTGGACCATGAGCCGTGGATGGTTTGGGCATTACAAGTGGTATCAGAGCTGGTTAACCATCTAGGTTCTGACTGGGATGCATCTTGAGACCTGTCGTGGTGCGCAACAGAGGCGTTGCGATCTATAAGTGGGGTTGAATTATAACATCCCGATTTCTGTTATATTTGGAAAGGCTTAAAAGAATTGATTTGACTACCTATGTCACCAAAGTGCGCTTACCTTTTCGCACACACATTCATTTAGAATTTCAGAGTTAAGCGTGCTTGCACTAGAGTAGTTGAAGGATGAATGACTTATCGTGAAGTGATTTGCGATACCGTGTTAGTGAGGCCAAAGCACGGGAAAAGGTCGGGTGGTGATTGAAGGGTCACTAAACAAGTATTTCGAGCTTCAGAAAAATTAATGCACTGTGCGTCACACGATATGGGATCCACAGACCAACCAAGTGAGCGGGTGTAATCAGAGCGTTACAAACTTTTCTTTGTGTGCCCATATTCCTTTATAATATGGACAGACCTCAAGAGATTAATGTGCTACCTTATCCATCACTATTACTACTCCACTTTCCCAAGGAGACCAAACACTGACTCATGCCTCCTCCAGCTGAATTTACAAGCAATGATTCATAGTGTTTGGCAGGAATCTAATGGTAGGAATCACAACAACAGTTTCCACACGACTAAGGAACTGGCGAGATCACTAGACAAAACGATAAGAATAGAGTATCATCGTTACGTAGTAGGAACATGAGTGTAACATCCCAAAACATGGGCCCAAAAATTTGAAAAGGAAAAAGCCTTGTCTACAGCCCATTAGGGTTGAGACCTAGGTTTCCTTCCCTTTTCTTATAAATAGAGCAGCCCCCTTCTCTTTTCTCTCATCAGAAACTTGAAGCGAAGCTCTGCAGAGAAATCCCGAGAGACGAAAGCCCTAGCCATCAATATTTTCTCCTCTCTCTCATGTGCCGTCTCTCTCTTCTCTCTCTCTCTCACTCTCTCCATGATCGCTCTCTCTCCTCTGTGCGCACCTTCTTCTCTTTCTCTCTCCTCGCTGACCCTCCTCCTCTCCTTGACGTGAGCCGTCGCGAGTGGTGCGGTGGTGGTTGTCGAGTGTTGATCGGTTTGGATTCTCTCAGATCTCTATTCCCGTTTCCAAATCTAGATCTCAGATCTATTCCTAAGGTGAGGTGATTTAAACCCAATTTTTTTTCTCATGTTCTTTATATTGGTTGATGAGGAACTAGGGTTCGGATAGTCCTTGTTTGAAAGTTAAGTTGTTAGATCCTAATGGGAGTTAAGTTGTTAGATGAATGGATCATGTAGCATAAGAACCTTCACACTGCTTAAAGGACTTAATGAACTGTCTTGTGTTGATGTGGATGATTGACGATGAATGATTGCTTGTGTGTTGGTTGATATGTGATGATTGATGATGAATGATGGTGAAATCTAGGTTGCTAGAAAGAAGTGCACGCCTAGGTTAATAGTGGATGTTGTGAATGAAAAGTATAACAATTGGTTACATTTGGAACCATGTATGTTTGTTTGTATGGATGGTTGTAAAGTGAAGTATGTGTGTGACACCGAGAATGGGTGGCGTCTAATGAATGTGTTAAGGTTAAAGTTAGGGTGAATGAGAAATGAGAATGAAAATAAGAATGATGATGAGAAATGAGAATGTGAAATGAGAACGAGTCAATGAACTGTTTGTAATCATGTTTGAGCCACTGAGAACGGGTGGCGTCTAGATACCAACTAGGGTGAAAGGCCGTGTAAATTCGGTGACCGCGCGATGGAGGAATAAAAATAAGAAAGGGCCATGAAAGGACGGTGACCGCAAAAGGGCGGGATCTAAGGGCCGTGAAAGGACGGTGACCGTGAGCGAACATGATCTATGAGGCGCCTTTAAGATCGATTGAATGCCGATTCGTGGCATAATTATGGTTATTAGGACCGAGGGGACAGACAGAGTCGAAAGGGGCCAACATGCTGTGACTCGGATAACCATTAGGAAGCTGGGAGGCATTGGTTCATGTAAGACTTTTCGGGATAGGCCGACAAGAGGTGGGACTTCCTTGAGCGAGTCATAGGTCCTTACGTCTAGAATAACTGGTGTCGAGTCAAGTTGTTGTGTTGAGTCGAGTCAAGTTGAATCTATGTTGTAGCAGTGACTTAGTTCATTGCATTGTTTGATCGTTAAGTTGATAGAAAAGTATGGAAATGATGTTGTGCGGTAACGTATGGTGCATTTGAATGGTTGATTGTAGTGGCTAGCCAGCTCTCATTTCACATTAAGTAGTATAGAGTGCATGCGGAGAGGCTGGTCTAGAACCGGTTCACTGAGTAACCCATTTATTCATGCCCTCTTTTTCATTTCCCTATGCACAGGACTGTAAGTAGTAGTATGTGGTTATGGTTGGATTGGTATTTGATCGAAGAATAATGCGTCTGATGACTCATGGGACCAGTAACGGGACACGTTGGGTGGTCTAAAATGAGTAGACACGTTGTAAGACCCT
>CAJHQP010008399.1:0-27184 GCA_905132765.1 Moricandia arvensis | reverse complement strand
TTATGGATGTATTTAGATGCAAGTTGTTTTCTCTTCTCTGTTATGGGTGTTGTAATATGTTTGAAATTGAATATCCATTTGAAACTTTGAATCATGAGTACAATGATTTTTAATATATATTCTTTTGACAAAGGATTTTCTTGAATAAATTAAATAATGATTACAAAAGAAACTGAGAGAACCACTAACTCAGCGAGAAAAAAGAAACATCAACTACAATGCAAGGAGCTAGAAAGAGATTCATCCACCAGACATGGTGTTGCATCAATAAAACCATTAGTAGAGAATAGTAGAGGTAATGGTCTAGAAACTAGACGTTGGACTGGAAGCTACACCCGTCCAAATTGAAGAAGTGGAGCACGAGACGGGTTCAGAGTAGATTGAGCACGTGCACTGTTTTTTACGACGGAGATGAGCCTCTCAGAAAATGTATTGTTCGTTGGCTTAGTTTTTCCGTCGACCTTTGGAGATCCACGACATAACCATTTACCGATGCATTGATGAAGATCATAATTGAGCGTGGTTACTCTTTAACCAATTAACCACCAAAATAAAAAGATAATTTTGACATTATATTGTGTTGTTATCCAAAAAAGAAATCTTACAATAAAAAGATAAAATTAAAAAACAGAAAACACATAACGAAATATTAATCAAATAAAATTATTACTTTAATATAATTAAATGAATTCTAAGATTAACTTATTAATAACGAATATAACATATATAAGAATTTTTACATTAAAAATCAAATGAAAATATAAATAATAATTTATCTTTATAGTTTTTAAATTAATAATGTATATATTAATAAGTAATTTTGTAAAAAATGTATGCCCGCATGTGCGGGCAACCCACCTAGTATATTCATAAATAGCAAAATATGTCAAAAGAATAAAAAGGAGGATCTATACAAAAAAATCCCTCTTAAATCTAAATATATAGAAAAATATATTTTGAGAATTAACATACTTATGCACACACACACACATATATATATATATATATAAACAGTAATGAGATTTAAAACTACAGAATAAATTAAGAGTCATGGAAAAACGAGAAGCTAATACAAAAGATCTATCTTTGTCACAATGTTCTCAAACCAATTGGATTCCCTTTGATCTAACTAGGGAGATACTTATGAGACTGCCAGCAGCATCTTTGATGAGGTTTCGGTGCGTCTCAAAACAATGGGCTTCTGTCACTACAGATCCAGATTTTATCATCTCATTCACTACTAAGTCACGCTCTTGTCTTTTGCTAAACTTCCAAAAAACTGACAATCAATTATTCTTTCGTCTCATGCAACATAAGAATCTCGAAACTTGTTTACCCAACGTGGAAACATATCCTCTCACACTCGCGAAAAAACATAGATACACGCCGAATTGTCAGTTTCAGTCCGTCCATGGCTTGATCTCTTTCCATTATATTCATCATATTGTAATTTGGAATCCTAGCATGAGAGAACATGTTACCTTTCAAAAACCACGTGAAAGCCCCTTTCTTATAAGAACCTATTTAGGATATGATCCTATTGGGCGAACTTATAAAGTGTTGAGCATGTCACTTGTCTCTACTGAGGCGATCCATGTTCTTACATTGGGAGATCAAGAATCGTGGAGGCCGATCAAAGACGATATTCCTGACCGTAGTTATCCAGGTAAAGGGATATGCATCAAGGGAGTTTTATACGTCGTTGTCAAAAACAATCCTTCATATGAAATATTGAGTTTTGATTTGAGGACGGAAAAGTTCAAAGTTATACAAACACAAAATCACTATGACTTGAATAAGAATCTTTCTTTGGTGAGCTACAAGGGACGATTAGCATGGGTTATCTCGGAGTCATCTTTTTACAAATTATGGGTTCTTGAAGATGCCGAAAAAGAAGAATGGTCATGCCAAGACTTCCATATACCATTTTCTCCATATGATTCTATACCCAATATTGCTGATTACTGTTTAATTGGTGTCACCAATGATGGTGAGTTTATCTATGCATCAGTATCATGGCAAGATAAAGAGATTCATATATCTTACTATGATCCAGAGAGGAATAGTAAAAGAAGGATCAAGATTGAAAAATTCAAAGATGAAGAGTTTTGGCTTCGCAATGAATGTCCTGATCATAATTGGGGACTTATCGGAACTATGCCGGATCACATTGAGAATCTCATTTCTGTTAAGAATTTTACTTGCTTACCTTCTGTGTGATTCTTTTTCAGTGTTTTAGCTTTTGTTTTGACTTGCAATATCATTGTGTGTGTGTGTCAAAAGGATATTCTATTGAAAGTATTAAAGATAACAAATTATTCGTACAACAAACAAAACTAAAAAAAAAAGCAAGCGAACCCTTTAATTGGGGGCATTAAACCGGTTATTAACCCAATTTGTGTCCATGATGCCATGGGAGAAAAGATCAAGACATCATTACTCAATCATTTACTTTAATAGAGTTTAAATCTAACCAAAATCCACCGTTATTTTTTAATTTTAAAATTTATTATTATTGAATATGATATTTATAAATATTATTTAAAATATGATGTTATTCAATGAATGATCTACTAAAACCAGTTTTTTAAATTTAGTGTTAATCAATTTCAAAAATATTTAAAATTCTTTGTATTTAAAATTGATTTCCAATCATTTGTTATTATGGAATCTCATGAACCAATAACTGAAATCCAAAACTAAGGCATAAGGTAGATATTTTAGGATGCACCGACTATTAATATCTTTAAATTTTAAGGGGGTGTTATTTAATCATGTATTTTAATAGAATTTAGATCTAAACAAAATCTACTTTTATTCGAATGATTTTTCTAAATTCTCTTTTATAAATTAGAGGATATTATTGGTTCTATAAATTAAAATAAATTCCATGAAATTTAAGACACATCAAATTCTAATTTTTTAATTCATTTCAAATTAATTCATTATTCATTTGAATCTAGATTCTTAAATTGATATCAATGTATTCATAAGTTCATCATATTTTCTCTACTAGAACTAGACTCAATAAAAAATAATTGACAAAACTACCAGTTTTTCAAACTTCTACATTAATTGCTCGACCTTGGTTAAAATGGAAATAATTTTTAAATGAATTAGAAAACAATGTCATAATGGAAACGATGGTCAATGTGTTGCATACATGGACGCTATAATTATTTTTGAGGGGAAAACTAAAATTGTTTGGTCACAAAAAAATTTGGGTTTTGTGATGATGAATTTCTTTTCTAGGGAAAAACTGATGGTGAGTTATAATACTGTTTTTTATTTGAATAAAAAATGATTTTAAGATCCCATGGTAAAACGTTAAATTTTTCATTAGTGTAGTTTACGCATGAAACTTATTCAAATTCATTCAAATTGTTTTAAAAGCAAATGATTGTAAGAATCTATTAAACATGAATACCACTAGATTTCAACTGTTGCATTCAAATCATTGATTGAATAATAATGTATTTTAAATCCCCTTAATGAAGACAGCTAATAACACTAGATTATAATCATTTTGAGATGTTTTTAAATGTAATAATCAATAACTCTTGATTTGAATATACAATTTACAATCAATCCCTGAATAACAATGAATTATAAACCTATAGATTTAACTTTAAATATACAATTGAATATCACGACCTTAGTATTATTGGATACAATATTTAAAGAATAAAAATATATGGTAAATATATTCATAAATAGCAAAAATATGTAAAAAAACAAAAATGATCTATAGAAAAGAACAAATTCCTCTGTAAATCTAAATATATAGAAAAAATATATTTTGAGACTGAACATAAATATGAACAACACACATATATATATATATAAACAATAATGAGATTTTAAAAATATAGAATAAATAAGAGTCATGGAAAAAAGAGAAGCTAAGACAAAATATCTATTTTTATCACAATGTTCTCAAACCAATTGGATTCCCTTTGACCTAATGAGGGAAATACTTATGAGACTACCAGCAGCATCTTTGATGAGGTTCCGTTGCGTCTCAAAACAATGGGCTTCTGTCACTTCCGTTCAAGATTTCATCATCTCATTCATGAACAAGTCACGCTCTTGTCTTTTGCTAAACTTCCAAAAAAAAGACAATCACTTGTTATTCCTTCTCTCGCAACACAAGAATCTCGAAATGGGTTTACCCAACGTGGAAAAACATCATGGGCCGCCCATTAAAATACCTGCACATGATGTCGATTTTCTGTGCCATCATCAGTCTGTTCATGGTTTGATCTCCTTGGATTATATGAAATTTACTGTAATTTGGAATCCTACCATGAGACAACATGTTACATTCCAAAAACCAAATGATTACGATGCATACTTAGGATATGATCCTATTGGACATACGTATAAATTGTTGCGCATGTCATATGACTCCAGTGAAGAGACGCATGTTCTGACATTGGGAGCTCAAGAATCATGCAAACCGATAGAAAATATTCCTAGTTGTTCTTCACTTTGTCTCCCTCTTTATATATCTTAAACGTTGGAACTTTCTTGATGCTCATTGCTTTCGCCAATGCCAAGCTCTCCTCCACATCCACCTATAGAGACAAAACATACCCAGTTTTTAAACCATATCTCCTTATGTAACAACACAAGATTGAGCCTAAGAACATGTGGTCTTGCCTTGTAGAAATGTACTAATGGATATCGCAAAGCAAAAGGTGTTGAAGAATGGAGATCTAACATCGCTTAGTCGCTCTGATGATGATATGAAGTGAAACAGAGATTCCTAAAAAGGAAAGTTTCTATTTTAAGCAAAGAGAAAACAGAGGAATCAGCTCAACACTTAGAGCACCCGCAATGGGAGGTTCTAAAAAATTTTCTATTGTAACTCTCTCCTCTCTGCTTCTTGTTCCATTTTTTTTCTAATCTCAAACCCTGGATTTCTTTAATGGGTTTCTTAAAAGGTTAGTCCACAACTTTAAAGGTTAGTTCTTTGTGCTTCCAATTAAAGGGGTTTCTCAAAAATTTAGTTTTTTCCTTTCTTACCTCAAACATACCTTCTGGTCTTAGTTAAAACGAAAAAAGCATTGTGGTTTCTTTCTACTTTCACTGCAGTGTCGTTTTGATATAGTTCTGGTTCTGTTTCTGAAAGTTGAAGGAATTTGTCCTTGTATTGTAGGGATTCAGATCCGGACAGATGGGAGTTTGCGAACCAAGGGTTTTTTAGTGCTTCTTGGTACGTTTAGTCTGCTTTCCTTCAATGGAGTCTATGCATACATCTAGGTCACTGAAGTCTAACTGAAGAAGAATTTTATTCTTTATCAACCTCATAATTCTTTCTTTAGAAATATGACCTAATCGTTTATGCCACAAGAAAGCAGAACTTTCATTAATTGCGCTACGCTTAATGCCTCGACTTTCAACATTAAATAAGGATTGAAAAAACTTTGCATCAAGGTTAAACTTATAAAGTGAATCAAAAAAGTAACATTACCATAAAGTAATCATTTCGGTACAATGAGAAAACACCATGTGAAACTTTAATAGTGAAACCTAAATTGTCCAACCTACTAACATAAACAATATTTCTAGCACACTGAGGTACATAAAGACACCCTTCAAGATCCACATGACTTCCAGTGTCCAAGATCAATCTATACGTCCCAATGCCTTCTATTGGCATCCTGTTTCCCATGAACAAGTATTGTTCATGTCCTCTTATGGGCTGGATCGAACTGAATCCTTGTTTAATATGAGACACATGAGTAGTAGCACCAGAATCTAACCACCAAGTATTATTAGGAACTTCAACAAGATTCATTTCATAGCAAACAAAGCTGTAATGTTTACCTTTCTTGTCGAACCAACCCTTCCTCTTGGGACAATCCTTCTTGAAGTGTCCTACTTGTTTACAAAAGAAACACGTATTTTCTTTCTCGATTTGACTTTGAGGTCCTTTCACGAAGGTCTTAACATTCCTTTTGTACTTTCTACTTGACATTCTTTTGCTGCTACTGGCACTTCCAAGACCTACGAGGTTAGCAACTTGGTCTTTCATCTTCTTTAATCTCCCTTCCTCTTAAATTAACATAACCTTTAATTCCTTAAAGTTCATTTATCCTTAATGGTGTTGTATTTCATCCGAAACTGACTAAATTCAAGAGGTAGAGAGTTTATGATGAACTGGACCAAGAACTGCTCATGAACCTCCATCCCCAAGGTCGTTAACTTTGCTGCCAGATTAGACATGTGCGTCACATGATCATGGATTGGCTGAGACCAGTCAAACTTTTTCGTAGTTAGCTCATTCATGAGGCTTCCTACAATCGAATTGTCAACCAATTTCGATTGTGAACACTCCTTAATTTTCTCTATGAATTCTCTTGCTTTCTCTGTCTTAGGCATTGATGGCTTGATACTTTCTGCCATTGTCAACCTCATAAGGTTCAAACTCAGCATAGTTGAGGCCATTGTCAACCTCATAAGGTTCAAACTCAGCATAGTTGAGGCCATTGTAACGAGTCTTTTCAGATTCGGAGCTATCCACTTTAATAGCTGCGGGTTCCTCATCAGTTAGTATGGCGGAATACAAAGCCATTACACCCAATGTAAACCGGATTTGCTCGAACCATTCAGCATAGTTGAGACCATTAAACTTTACGACATAGTTAGCTGACGCAAACACATTTGATGAAGCTGCAAGCATTCATACATGTTTACTTGTTAGTGCTTTGAGACTTTAATATATTCAGACTAATAGAAATTTTAGAACTTGTATTTTAAATAACCTTTGGGTAATATTTATATACAAATACTTTTAGTGATGCTAAATATATATATATATATATATATACTTTAATATTAATCAAATCAAACATTAGTCAAATAAGTATGATATCTTTGGATATACATATTATCGACTACAGTAAGAAATGACTAATTCTTTTCTTATTATTAAATATATTCAATGATCCACCTTTGGACAATCTCCTAGAATATAACTAATAAATTAATTGATCGATCAAACTTTTATGTCATTTAGCATCTTTGATCTTGATCAATTATAGCTCTACTGTTTTTTTTAAATATCTATATGTAATATAACAAGGTCACTTTGGTGACTATGATATTATAGACATATAAACATTAAAAATATTTAAGAAAAAACTATTTAAATAATGTAAATATTTCATAACATAATTACTTATTATTTTAAATGCAGCGGAAACATTTTAAATTAAACACATTTTTATATAAATATCTAATATATTAAAACAGAGTCCTATTTTTATCTACTTATAAGTAGTGTAGGTTGGACCATTACATTTTTTTTTTAATTTCTTATTTATTCTCCCAAAACTAACTTAATTATTATCAAATATATATTATATCTAACCAATTATCTTAATACATTCAAAATAAGAATAAAAAGATATTCTTAAGTATCTTTTCATAAGATTAGATTTTAATAATATTTTTAATATCTTTTATTTAAAATGTAGATATATATTTGTTTTTAAATAATAAAGCCATTATTAATATTAACTATATTTAAAAACAAAAAATTATTCATTATTCATTTATATAATAAAAATTCTATAATATTTATATATATAATTTATATTCATAATTAAATTACTACACCAAGTAATAAATAAGTAACTTAATTCATTAATTAACTATTTATAAGTTATAAAATAACAGAATAAATTATATTTATAAATTTTAAAACATACTTCAAATTATTAAACAATATTAAAATACGATATATGAACTAATAAATTATTTCATAAGTTAATATTAAATTAAAATATTAAAAATAATTAATATATTTCTCATGTATGAGACGAGTATAATAACAATAGTTAATTTATATAATAATGTTGACAAAAATATAAAAATAAAATAAAATTTTACGAATATTTAAAATTAAAAATTTGTATTATAATATATGAAGCAGGTTATATAAATTAATTATCTTATTTTTCATAAAATTTTATTAATATAAATTTTATTTTTACTATATATACTTCAAAACAAATGTTTTAATAAAAAGATATTCATGTATAAGATTTCTAATTTTGAGTAAATAAATATTTGAATGAAAATTCATCTTGCTTTAAAAAGTACCGGTCAAAATCTAACAATAAACATTAATAGTTCATCAAAATGTAATAAAAACATTAAAATGCGGGTGAAAATCTAATAATAAACATTAATGTTTGATCAAAATCTAATAAGAAACATTAAAGTGCGGGTCAAAATTCATCTAACATTCATGTATCTATTTCTAATTTAGTATGTATTCTCTCGAATAATGATCCATTACGCTTACAATGCGGATCAAATCCATCTCACATTCATGTATCTATTTCTAATTTAATATGTATCCTCTCGAATATTGATCCATTACGCTTACAATAAAATGATAAATTAGTTTGACTAACTTTTGTGAAATAAGAGCATAACATTCATAATATATATCCACTATTCATCGAAATATTCATAAATTAGAATACTTTAAATATGAAAATGTAAGTCAAATTGTATTACATAGTGGTCATCCATAAGTTCAACCAGTAGTCGGGTCCCAAATTTTAGCGTATTTTATAAAAAAAATTAAATAATGAGTTTAAAGATAAAAACAAACCGGACTCCGTATAAAGTCATCATTTAGTCAATTTAACCGTGGATCCGGGTCGTGACCCGAAACACTGGATATAACGTTTCATTTGTAACATTTAAATGTAGATACATAATCAAAAATACAAATTTATTTTATATAATTTAGTTTTTGTCGAAAATAATCCCGCGTTTTGAATGCGCTGGTCAAAATCTAGTTTTAAATTAAGAAAATATTATATACCTAAATGCGCTTCTAAAACTATATAGAACACTTAATCATAGAAATAAACATATGACCATTCTTTTATTTGTCATTTTTCACTATTTAAGCGTTGACTTTTTGATGAAGAAATGCATTACCAAAACAAACATAAATACACGTTTGATGCAACAAGCGCTTATGCATGCGTGCAAACCATTTATTTTCATTTTCCAGAAATTCTTATGCATTCATTATATGTGAATTTTCTTATTCGCATCCTCCCATAATTATACACTCTTTAAATCTAGTTTAGCTCTGATACCAATTTTGAGCATTAAGCTGGTTTTCAGCCTGATCTCATGATAGAAAAGACCAAGGCATTTCACAATTTTTTGGTTTGTGGGAGAAGCAATTTCCTCAAACTAATACAATCAAAACGTCTACTTTCAGTATGATAATACATTTAAACATGGGCAAATCTCCTAAATAACCTTTTTTGAAGTTTTTGTCACAAAAATAACCCTTAAGAACAAAAATGACAAATCTAGCTTTTTTTATTTTCAAAAAATTAATTTTTATTTTATTTTTTTCAATTTTAAATTTCACCCCCAAAACTCCACCCCATAACTCTAAACCCTAAGTCTATATTAATTAACCCAAGGGGTATAAATGTATATTAGTCATTTTGTTAACCCTTGGGTTAACTAATCTAGACTTAGGGTTTAGAGTTATGGGGTGGGGTTTTGGGGGTGAGGTTTAAAATTGAAAAAAATAAAATAAAAATTAATTTTTAAAAATAAAAAAAGCTAGATTTGTCATTTTTGTTCTTGAGGATTATTTTTGTAACAAAAACTTTTTTAGGGTTATCTTAGGGTATTTCTCTTTAAACAAATAGAAATATTTTAAACTTTTGAATTGAGAAATGGATCCTGGAACCAATTTGCATTCATAAAGACTAAAGATTATTGAAGCAATTTCAATTGAAAAAAAAAAACTTAGGCGACCAGGCTTTGTGATTCAATGAGAAGAGTCCATATTAGGCAACAAAGTTTGATTAAAATCTTTGATGTCCTGAAAACCCAAACCACCATTTTCGATAGAGATAAACAAAATTTTCCATGCTAGCTATCCTGTGAATTTCTTTTGGTCTTCACATTCATCCCATCAAAAATATGCCACTGCACTTATAAGTTCTTGGCAATTGTACTTTGTCAGGCGAAAACATGAAATAGAATAAACAGGGAAAACCATTATAACGGTCTACTCCACCCTGGAGGATCAGCCGGCCCTGCAGCGCACCGACCCTAATTCCTCCCCTGTGATACAACCTGCCCCAATCATAGGCCTCGACTCACAGGTGGGTTATTGATGCGCTTGGCGTTACTCGAACCCAAGACCTCACCCTTTCTCAACACTCCCACAGAGAAACTGATCTTCCAGGGTGGAGTAGGCCGTTATATAAAAGTCGACTTTTATATAACGGCCTACCCCGTCGAACCGGGGGATCAGCCGGCCCTGCAGTGTATTGACCCTAACCCCTCCCCTGTGATACAACCTGCTCAAATTCACCCCTAGGCCTCGGCTCACAGGCGGGTTATTGATGCGCTTGGCGTTACTCGAACCCAAGACCTCACCCTTTTCTCAACACTCCCACAGAGAAGTTGTTACCAATTGATCTGCAGATCAATTGGTGACATTTTGTCCTGTGGGAGTGATGTTAAAGGTGAGGACATGGGTTCGAGTCTCACCAATAATCTATCTGTGCGACGGATTGCACATGGGAGGGGTTAGGGTCGATGCGCTGCAGTGCTGTGAAGCCAGAGGTATGCGGGACATGTTGTCAAAACCATAGCAATTGATTTAAAGAGCACCCTCTTTCTTTAAAAAAAGAAGCTTTTTGGCAAACCAACCTTTGAATTTTTGTTACGCTTTTCATATAATAACACTAGTAACTTCTGTCTGAAGCCACTAAAAACACTTTGGAAAACCCAAACATTTCTCATCAAACCTTCTGATGATCGGGTCTATGTCTACACCAAAAGTAATGGAGGACTTCTGGATAAATTGATACATGACATGACCCGAGAAATCTCAATATAGCTTCAAGAAACTGGGAACTCTGAACATTCCAAAAGGTTTGTCCGTCATAGAAACAAGTTGTTTTAGCAAATAAGAGATGTTGGACTGAATGAGATTTTCTTGTTAGACGCATGCCTGTGATTTAGACCTTTCTATTTTGTTTTATTAATTATGAATAGGAAAATTTAGGGGTGTGAGAAACGAAAGCTAGATTTGGACCTTCCACTGGTAGGGCAAAAAGACAAATTCATAAACATTTAGAAACAAAAATAATTCTTATTATTTGGCAGGCCCGGCGCTTGGCATGTGCCCAAGGTGCATTTGCACATAGCTCATTTGTTTCTGCAAAACTTTAGTAAGAGATTTGAGGCCTTTTTAAAAAAATTAGGATTTTTTGTTACAAATAATTAATCAGGTCCAGTATTACACTGAGTTGGGCCTGTTTGGAGTCTCTAAAATATTTATAAACTCTGGTGCCAGTCATAATTCAAAGAAAATCTTGGTCAAAAATAGTATGCAAGAGAAATAGTTTTACCAAGATGAAAGGAAAATCGTGAAATCAAGATAATTTTCAACAAAACAAAAAGATAAATCCTTGTGTCATTATGTCAATTTATTTTTTTTACAAAATTCAATTTTGATCTAAAAGTGTCCTTACAGAATCTAAGAAATAAAGTAAGATATTAAAAATTAATACTCATAATATAATTAAGTGTCCTTACAGAGCTAAGAAATAAAGTAAGATATTAAAAATTAATACTCACAATATAATTAAATTTACTAGATTCACTAAAAATAGTTTTCCTTTAACACATTCTTTTTTTAGAAAAACACCTTTTTTAAACATGCACCCTCTACAACATCTAAATATATGAAAATAGTCTACATAAATAGTAAAATATTCCATACAAATGAAAAAATGATTAATGAATAAAAATAAATTCCAACCGAAGCATCTAATTATATGATAGAAATATACATAAATAGCCAAATATTTCAAACTAATAAACAAAATGATTTATAAAAACAATTTCCTCTATAAATCTAAATATATAGATATATAAATTGAAATTGAAAATACATATGCACACACACACACACACATATATATATATATATATATATATATATACATGAAATGAGATTTTGAAACTAGAGAGTAAAGAGTCATGGAAAAAATAGAAGCTAGGACAAAAAATCCATCTTCTTCACAATGTTCTCAAACCGATAGGATTCCTTTTGATCTAACTAGGGAGATACTTATAAGACTGCCAGCAGCATCTTTGATGAGGTTTCGGTGCGTCTCAAAACAGTGGACGTCTATCACTTCCGATCCAGACTTCATCATCTCATTCACCACTAAGTCACGTTCTTAGGAATTTCTGAGAGATTTGAAGATCATGAAGAGTTTTGGCTTCGCAAAGGATTTTCTGATAAGGAATTTTTGGGAATAATGCCGAATCACATCGAGAATATCATGTCTATTAAAAACTTTACGTGCTTAACTTATGTCTGATTCTTCTAAGTGTTTAGTTTTATTTATGACTAATAATCTTATATTGTTGAGTTTATGGGAGATGCATTACCCTAAAATCAATACAATAAGAGCGCATATTTTAGGATATTACAATGAAACAAAGAAAAAATAATGAAATTTTCAATTGAAAAAATGGCTCTTGGAATCAATTTACGTTCGTGAAGGCTAAAGATTATGAAGAAAAGAAACGAGAAGAAAGATGTGTTATAAGAGGAAATGTGTAACCGAGTCCTCAAGTAACTTGTGACTAGGACACACCATTTTCTTAACTTTCTCTCCCTCTTTATATATCTTAAACGTTGGAACTTTCTTGATGCTCTCTGCTTTCGCCAATGCCAAGCTCTCCTCCACATCCACTTATAGACAAAACATACCCAGTTTAGAAACCATATCTTGTTATGTAACAACACAAGATTGAGCCTAAGAACATGTGATCTTGCCTTGTAGAAATGTCCTAATGGATACCGAAAGCACAAGGTGTTGAATAATAGAGATATAACATCGCTTAGTCAGTTTGATGATGATTTGAAGTGAAACTGTTAAGAATGAAGATTCAAACCCTGAATATTACTCTCTTATAGATGTATAAACGATCGATTACAATTATAGAGTCACTCTCATAGCGAGATCCTCTATACTCTCACGACGAGTAGTTCTTAGCTCATTTGCTAAAGAATACAATAGTAATTTTCTCGATATCCATAACAAAATGAAAGTTATTCTATTTATACTTCTCTCTTCAACGCATTAGCTTCAATTCGTTCAGTTAACTCACGGTCTCCTTCTCGACTCGTTCAGTTAACTCACCGATGACTCTTTGACCATTCTTATCCACGTCAGCCTTTTTATTCTTCTTCCTCTGATAAGTATATTGGAACCTATCAGAAACACAAATATTCCTAAAAAGGAAAATTCCTATTTTAAGCAAAGAGAAACAGAGAAATCAGCTCAACACTTATGTAACTGCTCTCCTCTATGCTTCTTGTTCCATTTCTATTTTTTTTTTGGTTTTCTAATCTCAAATTTTGGATTTCTTTAGATGGGTTTCTTAAAAGGTTAGTCCACATCTTTAAAGGTTAGTTCTTTGTGCTTCTAATCAAATGGGTTTCTCAAATTTTTATTTTTGCAGACTGTGAAGCAGCAAGGATCAGGATTAGGTATGTCATGTGTGGAAGCTGGGCAATACGGGTTCGAAGGGGAGGTAGAGAGGCTAAAGAGGGACCATAGCCTACTCGTAGCTGAGGTGGTTAGGCTGAGACACCAGCAACATAACTTGAAGAGCCAGGTTGCTGAAATGGAGCAGCGTCTTCTCGAGACAGCATCAAATGATGACGTTCCTCGCCAAGGCCCTCCCTCAGCAATCCAAACTTTGTTCAACAGTTTGCACATATGTGCAAAGAGAGCAGCAAGTTTTTTTCAGTTCAGATGTTGGTAGGAAACGGATGCTTACTTCAAGCCCAAGCTTGGGCACTATTGAGGAGAGAATGTTGCATGATCAGGAGAAGTTTGACATAATGAAGGATGATATGGAAACATTGCTGGCTGCAGCTATAGATAATGAGTCGGGTAGTAATAAGGATGAGCAGAGTTTGGAAGTGATGATGGAAGATGGTGATTTAGAGCCAGAGATGGATGTGAAAGTGGAGGAAAATTTGGTTGCTTCACCGTTGGATCTACATGACATCGTCAATCAAATGGGTTTTCTTGGATCAGAACTTTTACTATACACCTTAAAGGCTTAAACACATCTCAACACTTTCTAAGTTGTGGTAAACTCTACAACCTTCATTTACTTGTTGAAATGAATAGTTAGTTTCTTAATCAATGCATGAAGTGTTGAGGTTTCTTTGTACATTATGTTCTGATGAATAAGAATACTTTTATTTGTTGTGTATCTATCAATCCTCAGATGGTAGAAGTTCTCAACCTTTATTCATTTTCAACAATTAGAGGAAGAGCTACATTTCATTTAGTCTATTCAAACTAAACATTCACAAGAGACATCATTATTCAAAAGCAGATTAGTGTGTTTGAGTGGGAATGTAAAGACCTCTTGTTCGTACACTTTGTGCCCTAATAATGCACCAACACAAAATGGGCTTAGATGGATGAGTGTGTTTGAGTTTGGGCGAGATGGTCTGTACGGTACGGCCGTACCATCCGTACAGTCCGTACCGTTCGTACTACTCGACCCTTAGTTTGCAACACTCGCCCATTTGTAGCCTAACTCCTCCACAACCTTCTTCTGTGTCTTGTGAAATCATCTTGGACACTCTCTTAGCTTTGTATAAGCTTTTGGACCCTCCTAAAGTCTTCCAAACACTTCTCTGGAGGTCTTGCCCTATTCTTGCACCAAAGACCATCTACACTCTCAAAGCTTGTTGTGTCCATTTCATCTTTTCAAGTTAACACTCCTCCTCAAGCTTGACTCTAGTGATCCTAAGTCAAGCTTGGAACCTTGAAGAGCTTCCTCATTAAAAACCTCACCAAGGAAAACCTTTTTGGGATAAAATCTTGATGAGGGAAAAAGAGTAAAGTCTCCAAGGACTAGGGATTGGCCAGTGGGTCTTTGTGTCTTTGGATCATTGTGATGGACACAAAGACCCTGGATCATGGCCTCACTGTGATGCAAGTCTGATATGGCTTTCTTGCACATCACTAAGTCTTCTTCTGGTACTTTTCTCACACTGATCTTGGTCACTCCCCTTTTCACCTAACCTCTTGTTAGGTTGAAGTGCTCGGACAACCAGATTCTACTCCATTCAGTACCAAACATCTTCATGCTAAGCCTTGGCTGCTTCTTCTTCTTAAATAACCACCAGGACTCTCACTTCACAGATCATTGAAGCTTCTCAATACTCCTCCTCAATCTTGGGACTGAGTCTAGGAAGACCCAAGCTTGAACGAATGATAGCTTCATGATCCTAACCAACACACCACTGCACACTCTCTTCTTGAACTCGCCACCTTTAATTGAATGCTGGTAGATGCCATAGTCATCTCTTCAACCACCTCACTTCATAGGCCGCATTGATAGAGTAACCTTCTTCTTCCCACAGCCAAGAGTTCTCTGAACACTCTTCTTGGCTTCATCTTCTCTTCTTGGTGCAATGGTGAGGAGGAACACCAGGTCTTGAACTTAGGATCATCAGGTAGCTCACTTAAGTCCCCACCTCAATCTTGAATTGAGTATAGGTTCAAGCATGAAGTGAGCCTCAATGAACTTCAAGACCAGGAGCACACCAACCCAACAACTGCGCTTAAACCACTAATCCACCTTCATGCCTTCAGTCTCAAGTACTCTCAGATAATCGGCCTCCTCAAGCTTTAGTGATGACCTTGCCTTGTGCATCTTCCCTGAACCAGGAGCACATCACTCCCAACAGTTGCGCTTAAGTCTACTGGTTTCATGCACATGCACCAACATATCTCCACAACCTCAGCAATGGGCAAATCTTCCTCTTTGTTCTGGATTGATGTTGAACAAGTGACACTCTTTGTGAACCTGAAACAACACTCAAACTCTAGACAAGATAAGACACACTTGCATTGGGATCGAACCTTGACTAATCATCAAGTTTGATCTCCAATGTCACAAGCTTTGCACTTAGACAGATTCTTATCATGATTAAGATCCATATAATGCAAGCTTTCCATTCTCTAAATGCTATAGATGAACTGATCAGGAACAATCACAAGCAATTAGGCAATCATTTTCTGCCTTAAACGACTCTTAGACTTTAGTCTAGATGTCTCAACCTCAAGGCAGTAACCATGACAACAATATGCAATAGCTTTAACCTATCCTATTCATGAATGCAAGCCGGATTAGACATAACAATCTATCATCCTAGCAAGACAACCATTTATAATAGAGACTAAGCAACCTTATCATTTCCAAATACCAGACCCAACGCATTACTTTAATCAGTTTCTATTCATGTATGCAAGCAGATTCACAACATACTATCTAATATCATGTCAAGCAACATTTAGAACTGGAGCAAACATTTTAAAACTCAAACAATCAAACGAGTCTCTTTCAAAACAACATGTGACAGATTCTAAACATTCACATCTAGCAATCTTTAAACATATCCTTAGGTCTCAAACACACACACACACACACATTTCAGTTCATAAAGTTCATAAAGGATCAAGTTTTAATCAAGGAAAAGTTGTTTTCTTACAATCAAGGAACTAGTGTTAGTTCCTTGAACCACCAGTGATACATGGACTGAACAAGAGCTATTGGTGTCGACCCCAACATCTCCTTCCTCCATGGACCTTCCCCTTGTACTCTCCAAGTCCAAGACCCCACCTTTCTTCATACTTGAGTCGCCCCCACCAGTAATAAGGTGAAAGCTTTCACCTTTCTTCCTGGTCTTTGAGTAAGAACACGCCTGGACTGTTTTGAAGAAGAAGGTAACTAATCCACTCTATAACTCCTGGATCCGAGTCTCTTCTTTTTTTGGACGGTATGAGAGAGTATGGGTCTTCAAGAACACTTCCTGGGTTTGCGGATGAACACCTTCTTGTAGAGGTAGAACCGACTGGAAAGGAAGTGTCTTTTGGGTTTGAAATGACATGAGAGTGAGCTTAGATCTTCAGCGGATGAAGGAACCAAGTTCTTGGGAACCTGGATCTGATACCATGTAAGATTTTCAGAGTGTAGGCTTGTGTGTGATGGATAATCTCTTTAGGGACAGAGAGAACTCGAAATGATGAAAGAGAAGGATGTGGTTTCACTTAGTGTTTACTTGAAACATAAACATAGATTAGGAGAGACTTAGAGAGATTTGAGAGATTAAGAAAGGGAGAGACTAAAGAGAATCTCTGGAACAAGAACACACGAAGTGGAGAGGGGAAATCCCTCTTACTCACTTAAACCTTACACTCGACAGAAATGCTTTTATATAGGCTTACAAAGTTTTTAAATCAGAAACATAAATTTAATGGTTCCTATTAACTTGAGAGGATGGACGACTGAGATGGGAGTAGACTGGTCGATGAGGAGCTGGTACAAGCTGTAAAGGAAGAAGGGTTGACTGAGATATGTGGAGGAGATTGGCTCGGTTTGAATTCCTTGGCCATGATTCATTTCGTGTGGATAAGGCTGGAAAGTAAAAGCAACTTTCCCTTTCCAGCCTGTCTCTTGGACCACAAAGATGCAATAGGATATTCTTCTTGCACAAGAGTCTCCAACGGTCACAAAGACCCACACTATCCGAGCCCACACAATGCACAATCTCCTTATGGCCCATTCGGTTCTTCATCTTCGCCCATAAGCTTCTCTTCGTGCCTTGCGTCTGAAGCAACCATGGAAGGGGAATGTACAGACCTCATGTCCGTACACTTTGTGCCCTAATAATGCACCAACACAAAATGGGCTTAGATGGACGAGTGTGTTTGAGTTTGGGTGAGATGGTCCATACGGTACGGCCGTACCATCCGTACCGTCCTTAACACTCCCCCTTAAGCTTGACTCTAGTGATCCTAAGTCTTTGCCTTCCAACTATATTCATATTCATGGAATCTTTAATCTTTCGTCACCCTTAATCATCGAATCTTTACTCCTTTTTAACTCTTAAATTTTCCGTAAATGCTTTCACCGTTAAAGCCATGAACACTCTCTACCTCTCCGACTCCTCTCCCATACACTGAAAACCGCCAGATCACTACAAACCCTATAAAATGGAGACAACTGAGAGTGGGCTGGATCTACACAGAAACGATCGGTTTACCTTCTATCACAAAATCACAAACCTTTCTCTAGAATGTCTTCCTCCGCCGTTGTTGTTCAAGCACTCCTCCGTCACTCAACCTTCGATGGCCTCTGACTCGGTCGCTCCTCCCAATTCATTGTCGCTCGGATCCTCCGTTTTTGGGACTCTTGCAACATCAAGAAGAACATAGTATTCATGGGAATCACTTTGCTTCTTCTTGATGAGAAGGTACTGTCATCATACTGAGAATTTTGGAGCTTACTAGACAGGTTGGCTTCACAAACAACATCGCAAATATCGTTTACAGAGAAGCCTTCAACGGCTTACTACGAACAACATGTATGTAACATGACTTCCTTATATGCCAGCATACACCGTCGCTTCCTCTCTTATCTCTGAACGAATCTAATTACAATTAAGACGTCTCCTTCACAATAATACACTTTTGCAGGTCTAGAAGAAGAAAATGAGAAATTTACTGACAATTAACAATCTCAGACCACAACAACCAAAAATGTTAGCAGTTGATTGCAATAATCTACCCTCTTCCTTAATTGATTATTCACTCGATCTTAAAAAAAAATTTGGAACATAAGTGTCTTGCTTACAGAAGCTCCACGCGGAAAACTCACGAATAACAGCTACTCTACTCTTCTCACCGTCGAAGAAAACCAAAGGGTCCAACTACAGAAGCCCAATTAAGTTTTTAAAACTGCATTAAAATTTTTGTCTCTCAATTTCAACATTGAAGTTTAAAGGACTAATAAGCCCAATTTAGCATACGATTTCACCTTCTATGTAGATATCTATTTATGTTTTTGACCCACTATTTTACTTATTTAAAAGAGAATTCATCGTTCAATTCAATTAAACTATTACTATACACATCGGACACACTATTATTTTTCGTCAACTGCAACCAATTAATTGTTAAACATAACATTAAACTTTCTAATTAAGCACGCAGTTACTACATTACATTAGTTTCGTGTTCTGTTTAATTATCATTTCTTTTACCCCGCATGTCATTTGTAATCATTACTTTATGTTTTTCATTTATTTAAAGGCATTATAATAATTGTCTAATGTATACGTCTATTAGCTAAACTACATGGAACATATGTCTTAAATTAGGTATGTTTGCTTTGCATGTTTAATTCATCAATAAATGAACATGATCACGAGTTTTGAGTATAAAATAGCGTAGACTTCAGGGCTACGAAACAGAACTTTCACTACTATCCCTTACTTATTAATAAAGAAACATTTTGAAAAAATAACCTTTATTTTGTACTTTATTTACAGAGATGCCATGCTGAGGTGTCAAGTCTACAGAGCTCCTCGGCCTCCTTATTAAATTGTCCTTTATTTACTAGATTAATTACAAAACTTGCCACTGTTATTCAACCTACCTATTCCCACATATTTTTGTAATCTATATTATAGTACAACGACGTTAGAAGAGATACATACTTTAAAATACGTTTGGGTTTTTCGCCATAGAATATATGCATACATCTTAGTCATCGAACTCAAGTAAGTTAGACATATTCCTCTTGACATAATAGTTCATACAGAGATGAGGGAGCTTCGTAACCGTTTTTTTTTGCTTAAAGATCTTTGTAACATTTATACTCACTTCTCCTGCAAACAAATGCAAATACCCTTTCATATAAGTCATTTAAATCATGAACATCTTATGAAGATCATAAAACTGGGAAATCTTCAAATGTTTAGATCATATATAATACAAGGTATAAACACACAATGTATGCTAATTTGGTAATCTTGTGGGAGTACGGGCTCCAATTTTAAAATTTACAGGTGCTAACCAAAATTATACACGGTGGGATCCTGATAATACATAAAATTAAACTCATTTTCCTTTTATTCAATTTTAGTCAAACGAACACGTATCACACGAGATAAAACAACTTTTTTTAAAAACTAATGCAATGCAAATTTTCAGTTAGTATATATTTATTAAGTTACAAATTTTATGTAATGTAAAACTATATTAACTAGATAATATAATATTATTCTCACCCCGCGCTTTTGCGCGGGTCTTAACCTAGTAAGAAAACTAATCAGTAAAATGTTAAGCAAAAAAAAATTAACCAATAAAACCATTATTGTCTTCTAGAAACATATAATATATACTTCTCATTAAATTCCCTTATCAAATCTCTAAACACTATTAACCTCCTCGAGATCTCTTGATGATCTATCTTCAAATTCAAATCCCTTTCTACATTTCTAGCGACACATCACTTGAACGTCCTCCGTTCACTGCCCCCGTCTAAGTATTATAATTCATAGAATGTTCACATCAAACCAAAAATATTACATAACATAGTCAAACAACCACAAATATCTAATCTAAAACTCACGATATGACCTACGAACACTACAACAACAAAAAATCATGAACGCAACATAAAGCCACCCTTTCTAGCCACAATTACACCCATAACGACATTAATCTTTACCCACATTCTCTAACAATTACACAAATTTTTTCCAATATTTGGTGATTAAAACAACCAAAATCAACGTGCGGGGCTCTGGCCCTAGTAATAAAACAAAATTTCAAATAAGAAAACAAAAAAACTGCGGTGACTGAAACCAAAATTAATTATTAGAAACAACATAAGAAAAAGTTAAAATATAACTACATCACCAACATAGGAAAAAAAAACACAAACTAATAAATATAAATATAAAAAATATGTAACAAAAGAAAATAGCATTCCGCATCAAACGCGGACCGACTCTAGTAACTTTTTATATTTTAAAGTGTTAGTTAATGGGAAAATGATCTATTTTGATTTTAACAATTTTGGTCCTGCTAAATATGACCCGAACAATTAGCCAGTGCTAAATACTACTTCAATTGATTATAATTCAAATAATTACCTGATTTTTTTTTTGCAATGTGCATATATCTACATTGACTATAATAAAAAGTAGTCAACCGTTTAAAAGACAAAACGACATCGTTTTAATTTTTAAAATAAATTAAATAATTCTCTTTCCATTAAAATGACAAGACATCAGTTAGTCAACCCTCTAAAGGAAACACTACAACCATTGGACTAAAGTGAAATTTTGAAATATCATTACAAATTTTAAACTATATATATTATTATGTTTTTTAATCTTTTCCAATTAAAACTTTGGTGATGATTGTTTATGATTTATATAAATCTATTAACATGTGTTTAATTATTATATCTTTAATAAACTTATATTACACTAAAATATAAATAATAATATATTTATAAAAATATACTTAATATTTTGAAGATATTTATTTTCCTTATATAAATTATTTAAATTCTTAAAAAGCTTGAATGGACAGCTTATTTTTTATTTTTAAATTAATAGATTTTTGCGATATTTTGTTTAACATGTTGGTTGTGTTAAGATGCTGTTTACCTTTATTTCACTATGAGATTTTGTTCAAGATATTAGACACATTAAACAATAGCTAAAAATATACAGTATATTGTATTAATTTGAAAAGGAAAAAAGTTACCATTCAAGTTTGGAAAATATAAAGTAATTTTTATGATAAATGTTTATAAATAGTTTCTAAATTTGAAGTGTGTTTAATTTTGTATAATTTATAAATGTTTTATGATTTATATATTTAATATAATATAAGTGTATTAAAGATATAATAATTTAAATGTTAATGTATTTATATGAATCATAAATCATCATCATTAAAATTTTAATTGGAGAAGATGAAGATGCATAATAGTATATTTAAAGTCAAATTTATAAATATGTTTTGATTTATATTTTAATATAATATAATTTTATTAAAGATATAATAATTTAAATGTTAATGTATTTATGTGAATCATAAATAATCATCACCAAAGTTTTAATTGGAGAAAATGAATATTTCAAAAGTTTACGTTAGTCTATTGTCTGGAGTTTCTGTTTTAGAGGGCAACAATACTTGGGTTTGTTAGTTACAAAAACGTGTTCCTCATGTTGGACGGCATGGACGGCATGGACGGCGTGGACGGTGGCCGTAATCAAAGAAAACGGCTTGGTGATTTGTCAACAATCGTGAGCTTCACCAACCCCAAGCTTCTCATATAAATACCCAAGGTGAAGGTGAAGAGAGAGCCATCCCAGAAATGCAAAAGAAAGAGAGAACAAGAAAGAAGAAGAAGAAACTTCTTCGTGAGAGAAAAAAAAAAAAAAAACTTTTTTTTTTCGGGTGTAAGTTGAGAGCTTGTAAAATTTCCCGGTGATAATAAAAAGATCGGTAGCAGGTCCCGGAGACGTAGGCACGATTGGCCGAACTCCGTTAACAATTTTGTGTGTTTTCTTCCCGCTCCCATAAATTCTGATTTTTTTCCCACAAAATTTGCCCCGTATTTCCTAACAACTGGTATCAGAGCTACAGTGGGTTACTATTTAAAATAGTGTGTTACTGTTCACAATAGTGATTTTGTGAATAGTGGGTTACTGTTCACGAGAATAGTGAATTTTGTCGGTAACATCGGTTCATCGACGGAGGTGTTTTAAACACGGTGGTTTCAGAAACGATGGGAGGCGAAGACGGTTCAGCACACGGTATCGGGAAATTTGATGGTACAGACTATGCATTTTGGAGAATGCAAATTGAAGATTATCTGTACGGACGGAAGCTTCATCAACCACTGAGCAAGAAGCCTGAGAAGATGGATCAGGCTGAGTGGGAGCTCCTTGACAGACAAGTTCTGGGTGTTATAAGGCTAACACTATCGAAGAACGTTGCTCACAACGTTGCGAAGGAGAAGACCACTGAAGGGCTCATGAAAGTTCTCTCTGATATGTATGAGAAACCTTCGGCAAATAATAAAGTATTTCTCATGAAGAAACTCTTTCATTTGAAGATGGAAGAAGGTGGCCTGGTTGCCGCACATGTGAACGAGTTCAACACGATTGTCAACCAACTGTCATCGGTTGAAATCGAGTTTGAAGATGAAGTGCGAGCACTGATTTTGTTGGCATCTCTGCCAAATAGTTGGGAGCCAATGCGGGCAGCGGTTAGTAATTTGTGGGTACTCAAAAGCTCAAATTCAATGATGTTAGAGATCGTATCCTTGCCGAGGAAGAAGGATAGACTCTGGGGAAGCATCAACGAGCTCTGCTTTCAACGTGGAAAACAGAGGGAGAAACCCAGATAGAAGTAACCGGAGTTATGGCAGATCGAAGTCAAGGAGTGGACGGGGTCAGTCCAAATTCAGACAGCCTGCAGAGTGCTGGAATTGTGGAAAGACAGGCCACATTAAGAAGAATTGCCGGGCACCACCGAAGAAGGAAGACAACACTAGAGGCGGAGCCAATGCAGTGACACGTGAAATCGCTGACGCATTGGTAGTGTTTGTTGATTCCCCGAGGAAAAGTGAAGCTCGTGATGCAGCTGGAAATAACACCAAAGCGTCAATCTCCTATGTCGATAGCCCAATAGATTCATGGGTGCTTGACTCAGGAGCGTCATTTCACACCACACCGCACCACAACATTATGGAGAATTATGTTGCTGGAAATTACGGAAAGGTATATCTCGCTGATGGATTACCTTTGGACATAGTTGGTATTGGAGATATCAATTTGAAGATGTCAGATGGACGGGTGTGGAAGATTACGAAGGTCAGACATGTGCCAAAGTTGATGAGAAATCTAATCTCGGTAGGTCAACTTGATGACACGGGGCACGATGTCAACTTTGGTGGTGGAGCCTGGAGAGTCAAGAAAGGTTCCATGGTGGTTGCTAGAGGTCATAAAAGAGGCACTCTCTATATGACGACGAGCTATCAAGACACTGTTGATGTTGTCGAGGATGCCAAACAAACCAAGTTGTGGCATTGCAGATTGGGGCACATGAGTGAGAAGGGGATGAAACTCATGGTGGCAAATGGTGCTCTTCCAGATCTGAAGACGGTGGATCATCAGATGTGCGAAAGTTGTGTCCTTGGAAAGCAGAAACGAGTTAGTTTCTTGAAAGGAGGAAGAGAGCCAAAGTCTGAGAAGTTAGAGTTGGTGCACACTGACGTGTGGGGACCCGCTCCTATTGCATCGCTGGGAGGTTCGTACTATTATGTGACCTTTATTGATGACTCCACAAGAAAGGTGTGGGTCTACTTCATGAAGAACAAATATGAAGTGTTCTCGGTTTTCAAGAGATGGAAAACCATGGTTGAGGTTGAGACAAATCTCAAGTTGAAGTGTCTAAGGTCTGATAATGGTGGTGAGTATATCAGCGGCGAATTCAAAAGATACTGCACTGATAACGGAATCAAGATGGAGAAGACTATTCCTGGAACGCCTCAACAAAATGGAATAGCGGAAAGGATGAACCGAACCTTGAACGAGCGTGCAAGGAGCATGAGATTGCACTGTGGATTGCCAAAGACGTTTTGGGCAGATGCAATCAATACTGCAGCCTACTTAATCAATAGAGGACCGTCGTTGCCATTGGGATTTAAGATCCCTGAAGAAGTTTGGAGTGGAAAGAAAGTAAACCTTTCTTATCTAAAGGTGTTTGGATGCTTAGCTTATGTTCACATTGACGATGCTGCAAGAAGTAAACTTGACTCGAAGTCTAAGAAGTGTTACTTCATCGGTTATGGTGACACGGAGTTTGGTTACCGGTTTGGGATGATGAAAATCGAAAGATCATCCGCAGCAAGAATGTTGTGTTCAACGAAGAAGCGTTGTACAAGGATAAGCTAAAAGAAGGCTCAGAGAGGAAAGAGCCAGAAGTTGTTGACCTAGGAGATATCGTGACACCGGAGTTGCCACAGGATACAACAACAACAGAAGAAGAAATCTCTCAAGAAGAGAGTGGTGAGGCTGATGAGGATGATGATTCCGAAGTGGTCCCACATACACCAGTCACGGAGTTACGACGGTCAAGTAGAATCATCAGAAAGCCTGTAAGATTTTCTCCATCGCTTAACTACATTCTGCTCACAGACAGAGGCGAGCCTGAATGTTTTGAGAAGGCTATGCAAGTTGATGAGTCGATCAAATGGGAGCTTGCAATGAACGACGAGATGGATTCGTTGTTATCAAATCACACGTGGGAGTTAGCAGATTTGCCTAAGGAGAAAATGGCATTGCATAACAAGTGGGTCTACCGAATAAAAGAAGAACCTGATGGGAGTACGCGCTATAAGGCGAGGCTTGTTGTGAAAGGATTTCAACAAAAAGAAGGCGTTGACTACACTGAAATCTTTTCTCCAGTAGTCAAGTTGGTGACTATTAGAACGGTTCTTGGACTGGTAGCAAAAGAGGATTTGCATCTTCAGCAAATGGATGTGAAGACGGCATTTCTTCATGGTGATTTGGATGAAGAAATTTATATGAAGCAACCCGAAGGCTTTGAGGTCAAAGGAAAGGAAAGCCTTGTTTGCAAGCTTAAGAGGAGTTTGTACGGTTTGAAACAAGCTCCAAGACAGTGGTATAAAAGGTTTGACAGCTTTATAAAAGGTGTCGGTTTCTTGAGGTGTGAAGCTGACCACTGTTGTTACTTCAAGAGGTTTGAAGAGTCCTACGTGATATTGCTCCTGTACGTGGATGACATGCTGATCGTGGGAGCGGACTTGCATGAGATTAATAGCTTGAAGACGAAACTCTCGGAAGAGTTTGCGATGAAAGACCTTGGAGAAGCAAGGCAGATTCTAGGAATGAGAATCACTAGAAGCAAAGAGGGTCTCAAGCTATCACAAGAGGAGTATGTGAAGAAAGTCCTCAAGAGATTTAATATGGATGACGCGAAGCCAGTCAGTACTCCTCTGGCGAATCATTTTCGGTTATCCAGAGAACAGTCTCCAAAGACGGAAGACGAGATGGAATATATGGATAAGGTTCCATATGCTTCTGCTATAGGCAGCCTAATGTACGCGATGATATGTACAAGGCCAGACATTGCACATGCAGTGGGAGTCGTTAGCAGATTTATGAGCAATCCAGGAAAGGAACACTGGGAAGCTGTTAAGTGGATTTTCAGATATCTGAAAGGGAATCCAAGTTTGTCGCTATGTTTCACAAAGTCTGAAACGGGATTGCAAGGATATGTTGATGCTGACAACGGAGGCGACATTGACAGCACAAAGAGCACAACTGGATATGTATACACTTTTGGCGGTACTGCAATTTGTTGGGTTTCAAAGTTGCAGAAAATTGTATCTCTATCAAGCTGTGAAGCTGAGTATGTTGCGGTTACGGAGGCAACAAAAGAGATGATATGGTTACAGTCTTTTCTACAAGAGCTGGACCATGACCAAGGGAAAAGTGTGTTGTACTGTGATAGTAAGAGTGCCATCGATTTGGCAAAGAATCCGGTTTATCACGCTTGGACGAAACACATACATCGGAGATATCATTTCATCAGATCAGCGTTAGAAGATGAAGTGTTGGTGCTTGAGAAGATCCCAGGAAGTAAGAATCCGGCAGACATGCTGACGAAGGTCGTGCCGTGTGAGAAGCTGAGGTTGTGTGAAACCTCAGTTGGCTTGTTGGAGTAACAAGCTGAGAAGACCTGCTACATTGATCAAGGTGTGAAGACAGATTGAAATCAGTCTTCAAGTGGGAGATTGTTAGTTACAAAAACGTGTTCCTCATGTTGGACGGCATGGACGGCATGGACGGCGTGGACGGTGGCCGTAATCAAAGAAAACGGCTTGGTGATTTGTCAACAATCGTGAGCTTCACCAACCCCAAGCTTCTCATATAAATACCCAAGGTGAAGGTGAAGAGAGACCATCCCAGAAATGCAAAAGAAAGAGAGAACAAGAAAGAAGAAGAAGAAACTTCTTCGTGAGAGAAAAAAAAAAAAAAAATTTTTTCGGGTGTAAGTTGAGAGCTTGTAAAATTTCCCGGTGATAATAAAAAGATCGGTAGTAGGTCCCGGAGACGTAGGCACGATTGGCCGAACTCCGTTAACAATTTTGTGTGTTTTCTTCCCGTTCCCGCAAATTCTGATTTTTCCGCAAGGAAATTTGACCCGATATTTCCTAACAG
>CAJHQP010008398.1:0-27185 GCA_905132765.1 Moricandia arvensis | reverse complement strand
AAGAGAAGAGATCTCAGGAAGTACAGGTGGGGTAGAAAGGGCAGCTTTAGTCAAGCTTTCCTTTTAGATCTTGAAATCGCGCTCTTACTTGAGCTTGGACGTTGCTCGGGAGCGTGACCCAACATGTGCGATAGCTTGATGGTACTGCAGGCGAGGAGTTATGGGGGCTGCAATGTGTAGCGGGTGGGAAGGTTCGAACGAGACGCCTGATGGAGAAGTGTGCCGGCTATAGGTTTTGCCGAGGAAGCTTTCTTCAGACTATTCGCGTCTGCTACGATCGCGATAGTGGTATGTCGTATGGGGGCGAGATCGCGGATTAGCCTTGGGAGTGCTTTTTCCTCGGGCTACTCTTTAGTCCATCTGCTCCTACAACAAAGCCTAAGAACACCCACGTTATCTGTCCCAAAAGAGCATTTACCAAGATTGCAAAGAGCCTTCTTTCCTAAGATTTTAAGAACAGATTTTCAGTTGGGTGGTGTTTTTTGTTGTGTGGGTAGGGTGCGCAATTCCTATGAATGCGTGCAGGTTAGGTTGGTGGTCGCTGGTAGAGAAGAATGTCCTCAATTGTAAACTACTCTTACATGAATGTATTCAGGATCGAAGCCGATCTCATAGTTACGTGATGCATTCAGAGCGCAGGAGATGCATACTTATGGGCTTGGCTATTAGTATAGGGGGTTTTGGGGGGTGTTGCCTCAATCATGGCAATCTACAAGTCCCATTCTATGACAGCATCCTCTAGTTGTCTTGGGTCTTATAATATGCAGTCTTGTTGCCAATTACATTCTACCTTTTTTCTCTCATCGCCTAGTCACGTTGTTTTTATGTGTATTCGTTTTGCACTTATTGTCAAATCATATCTTAGACGAAGACCTATGAACCGAATTGGCACAGCTTCATCGCAAGCATCGTCATCAAGCCTAGGATTCTGGGGATTGCGACTATATTTTTTACACGTACATGCTTTTGATTTTAGTCCTCAGGGCGAGTTTGTCGCGAATCACACATACGGCGTCAGTGAATTCCTATTCTTTTGGTAGCTCTCTAATATGAACGTGTTTAACGTGTCACTAAGGGTGTAGGATCTGGAGCAGTGGTAATACCGGGGTGTAACTTGTTGGTCGCATTGTGGAACGGTTTGTCACCGAGAGAGTCTGCTTCTGTCAAGTTTTTCTGGTTTGTTTATCCGACCTTTTGTTGGTTGCGTTGTTGCGGAGTAGTGGCGTGGGTGCCGGTTATGGTAGGTTATGTCGCCTGGACGAAGTCAATCTGGTGTTCAATGCCTCGAACCGGTGGCAGTCCCTTGGATTCTCATCTGGAAAAACATCAGAAAAACTCCTGCAAAAGATCTAGAAGTTCACTCGGAATCTCCGGTGGATGGTCAGAAGAAGGGGCAGCCATAAGAGATTCTTTGTACACAAGTAAAGAAGTGGCTTTTGAGAGTAAAGAGATTTCCTGACCTGACTTTCTTTAATAAAAAGTTGGAGTGTCGAGTGGATGTTTCCGGTTCGTCCTTCTTGGGTTCCTTGTCTCGACTCCTCTTGAGCTGGATCTGATCTTGGTGAACTTCCGAAGGAGTCAATGGGACCAACGTGATCTTCTTGCCCTTATGATCAAATGAGTGTCGGTTTGTGTAGCCATCATGCACGGCCTTCTTATCAAACTGCCATGGCCGGCCCAAGAGAATATGGCATGCGTCCATGGAAGGACGTACACACAACCTCGTCCTCGATCGTCCAATGGTAAGAGGGACGGTAACTTGTTCTTTCACCATTTGCTCGCCAGCTTCATTTAGCCACTCAAGCCGGAACGGTCGAGAGAGAGGCTTAGTCACAAGGTCCAAGTTTCCCTGACAAGAGTGTCACTAGCAACATTAGTACAACTCCCACCGATCAATGACAAAGAACAAACTTTTCAGAAACAAGACAACGAGAATGAAAGAGATTCTCCCTTTGTTCCTTTTCATTGGTTTTGGGCTGAACACTCAAGGATCGCCTTGTAACAAGTAGTGGACCGTGAGCTGGATGGTCGAAGCCATCTTCCTCATCATAAATCGGATCAGACTCAGCGTCAAAGGTTGGGCTGAAAACATCGACCAGTCGGTTGTCCTCTTCATCGAAGATGGGTTCGTCCATGACCTTTCTAGTAACAAGCAAAGGTCCGTGATGTGGGTAGTCAAAGTCTTCCTCTTCTTCATCAAAGATAGGACCTAAATCCTCCTTGTCCTTCTCTTCATCCTCGGACTCAACCTCACCATTCTCCAAGAGAATCATCACTCGTTGGTTTGGGCAGTTTTTGGCATAGTGTCCTAGACCTTGACACTTGAAACACCTCATGTTTCTTGCTCGGCCAGAAGTCTAAACTTCCTTTCCCTTGTCCACACGAGCAGGAACATTAGTCTTAAAAGCATTATGTGTTGTGGGAGAAGACTTACCTTTGTCTGGATAGCTTGGCTTTGGAGCGTATGCCGGTTTGGGAGCAATGGCCGGCCTCGAGTAGTTCTTTCTTTTGACTTGATGTTCAATCAAAATGGCCTTGTGTAACATTTGCTCCACGCTACCATACTCTTGAAGCTCCATACGATCTTGTATGTCACGGTTGAGACCTGAAATAAATCGTGCCATGGTGGCATCCATAGGTTCGTCCACATCAGCCTTGATCATCAAGATCTCCATCTCTTGGTAGTAGTCTTCCACAGACTTGGTGCCCTGAAGTAGACGTCTCAACCTTTGGTGGAGGTCTCGGTGATAGTGAGCAGGAACAAATCGTCTCCTCATCAGCATGGTAAGTTCATCCCATGATTCAATTGGCCTTTCACCTGTTCTCCTCCTATGAGTCACAACTTGGTCATACCAGTTAATAGCATAGCCAGAGAATTCAGTAGCAGCCAATCTAACTTTCTTAAGATCAGAGAAGTTTTGACAATCAAAAACAAGTTCAATCTTTCTTTCCCATTCAAGGAAAGCATCAGGATCGTTTTTACCATCAAAAGTTGGGATTTTCAGTTTCAATCCTCCTAAGCTATCATCAACACGATCATTTCTAGCAAATGGATTGACATCACCTTGCTCTCGGTTCCTATGACCTCTCCTAGGTCGGTTGGTAGACCTGACTTTATCCTCTCGAAGATCTTCCCCTAAGGTCTCATCATCGGACCGGTTGTGCCTCCTTGGGCGATCTCTCCTTGCTCCGGTTCTAGGATGAGTTTGTTGACTGGCCTGAAGCTCATCAAGCCTTTGATGGATCTGGTCTAAACCTGCATTCATCAAGTTAGTCATAGAATCATTCAAATCACGCATTTGAAGGTTAGACAATCCGGCAAATGAGTTTCCGGGTTGGTTCCTTTCTCCTTCACTACTCATGGTTCCTGAAATTTCTTAGACACAAAACGTTAGACAAAAAAAAACCTCACACTCTCAAGTGTTTGATCCTCACCCACACACGTGTTTCTCTCAGATTTTTGGTGGTCACACACACGAGTTTCCACTCTAGGTTCTAAGAGAACTGATCAAGATTCCCAATGGACAATTCCAAGCAAACAAGAGGGAATTTCACAAGATAGAAAGATAAGAGATTTTTTTTTTTGGGGTTTTGAAATCCGTTTTAACCTCCTCAAAGGCTGGATTTCTCCTCAGCCAGCAGGCTTTCTCTTCCACCACCAATCCACAAATCAAACTCTTGAATCCTTTTTTTTTTTTTTTAATCGAGATTTTCTTTTCTTTTCTTTTCCTTTTTTTTTATACTAGTGGATGGTAATGAGGGGCCCGGATTTAAGATAGATAGAAGAAGAAGTGTTTAAAGAAAATGGAAGATGAGAAAGATGGATGAATAGACAATACCGGAAGAGTGGCTCTGATACCACTTGATACGCCCTAAGATAGGATCACTCGACCGGATTGGATTGATATGAACTCCGGAAGGAGAACTGATGGATTGAAGGGTCGCACGAAGGTTGCGGAAGGCCTCCGATATTCCCGACTTCAGTTGGCGCTTGATATGACTCACAAGTCCACCAAAGGAAGTTCCTCTCGTCGTCGCTTGATATGACTCACAAGTCCAACGATGTTGAGGTTTTGTTAACTTGGATATGACTCACCAAGAAACAAGAAGAGTTCTTCAAAGAACTAAGAGTTTAACTCAAAACTAAGATGATAATCGAATGATCTTATTGCTGAAATGAGGTTACATATTTATAGTAACAAAAGGTATGTGAAAGGACTTAGAGTTTTGTGGAAAAAGATGAAAAATAGTCAAAATAACTCTTCGGTTCTTGATCTGGTTGAATGACCCTTGGTGTACTTGTCCAGGTTCATCCGTATCTAGTCTGGTCAACAGATGACCCTTCGGCTACTGTCCAGGTTCGTTTGTACCCAACGGGTGTACCGCGGTAAGGAGCAGGACGTACTGTGGTGTGTCCGTGTGGGTGATTGATGAACTTTCGTGAACGGATGACCACTTTAGATGAACCAAATCTTCAGAGAGCTTAAGTATCCTTGCTTTAGAGAGATTAGAAGGATCGATCATCGTGAAATCTTCAATCTGGTCGGAAAAGTCATGTTCATGTCCTTCGGGCCATGCGGTACGTACCAAACGGGTCAGAAGTGTCGAGTTGCGTCCTAATTCCGGTTCCACTCGTTGATCTTGAGTTCTGGCTTGACGATTGGTCTTAGAATGTCGAATGGGTCGGGAAAGACTTGCTGTGGGACAGTCAATTCGTTCATTAGGTCGTGGTTCCAGCCTTAGGTCAGTTCCGGATGTCCGTGGGTTGATTCTGTAAACGACACTGTCCGTTGATCTGGTACAGTTGGACGGGTGAACCTCGGTTGGACTGTTCTGAACGTCCTGATCATCCTGCTGGGCTGGTTCCATGTCCTGGGGCGCATCAGGTGGCCCATTAGCCGTGGGCGGTCGGGCGTTACAAGTGGTATCAGAGCTAGTTAGCCATTTCGGTTCTGACCCGAAAGGCGTCTTGAGACCTGTCGTGGGGCGCAACGAGGGTGTTGCGTTCTTTGAGAGGGGGTGAATTGTAACATCCCGAGTTGTGATATTTGAAAAGGCTTAAGAGAATTGATTTGACTACCTATGTCACCAAAGTTGACTTACCTTTTCCGTCACACATCAGTTTAGAACTCCAGGATTAAGCGTGCTTATGCTGGAGTAGTGAAAAGATGAGTGACCTATCGGAAAGTGATTCGCGATACCGTGTGACTGAGGCCAAAACACGGAGAAAAATCATGTAGTGATTGCAGGGTCAGTAAACAATGATTTCGAGCTTTGGAAAAATTAACGCACGACCGTCGGACGGAATGGAACTCACAGACCGAGAAAGCGGGTATAGATGGCCGATTAGCCGTGGGCGGTCAGGGCGTTACAGATTTGTTCTTCTTCTCTCGTGATGTTGGATGTTTCATTTTTCTTTTCTTCTCTGGATACGAGACAATTGTTTTTTTAATAAATATATGTAAATCATTATAAAAATAATACTGTTTTTTTCCTTCTTTCGTTTTCTTTAATCTTTAATTAATACTAGAGATTTTGCGCGATTTGTTTGTTTATAAGTTTTAATGTCATCTAACTTAAACACTGGTTTTTCGTATAATAATTTAATTAATTTCATTTGGTGTTAATAAAATACTATTCAACTATTTTGATATAATTTTGATAAATTAGAGAATGTTTTGAAGAATTTAAAATATTATGGTTACAAGATTATTATTTTATACTTTGATATATTTGTTAGGTTTAAACATAGTTAAAATTTCTTTATTTTTTATTTATCACAAAATTTCAATATTTATTAAAAGAATTAAAAAATTGGTATTTAAGAAATTTAAAATTTTCTCACTATTCGATATTTATATTACATTAGTTTTACAACAAATGATTTAACTTTGAAATTATTCATTTGAAGAGCAGATATTGACCTTTATCTCATATGCATATAATTTCTTTTTTATAAACGTATAGCTATAACCTGGATGACAAAAGCAACAACACTTGAGATATACCATTGGAGAAATTTTCTGATTTGTTGGAATGCTCAACTCAATGGCTCTATCCACCAGACTCGCCCATCCATTACCACTCTTCCTTACCTTCATCACCTTTGCCATGGCTTTTTGAAATCGTAGAATTCAAGCTCAGAGAAGATAAAGAGCGAGGACACAGCCTGAGTACTTTAACTCTGATTCTTGTTTGGAATCATAATATGTAGTAATTCTTTACTTCCCGGAAGTTGTATAAAACCTATAACTCAGTATTGTTTCCAGAGTGTAAAAAGAATGTTGGCTTATAGAATTAACAGTGTGGACACCCCAAAGAATTTACAACTTCTTCACAACAAACACCACTCTCAGCCCTCAAAGGCTCAAACTACAATGAAAGAAGCATGTATTATATTTTATAACATCTAATTTTCTCTATACATATAGTATATCTGTTGTTATATTCCAAGATTATGCTCTCACCTGACTCAACGTGGAAGAATAAGAGAATAAAGAGTTTAAAATAGGCATTTCCACATTGGTCTTGTCAAACATTATCGGTAGGTATGTTAACAAGGCGTCCAAATCGATGGGCTGCACTGTTGGTATTTCCTCCAGTGGCGGTGGTGGAATGATGGGACGTTCTTCGGAACCGGATTTTTGAGCACCTGTCTGCTGCACGATTGAGTTCCCTTGGGCGACTAGTTGCAAGTTGGTTTGCACGCTATCTGGGTTGGTCTGGTTCGATCCATTTGAGGAATTGTTTAGGTTTGTGTTGCTCTCGTTCGTTGCAGCTATCATGATCTGTGTTTACACGTTGGATTTATAGAGAGATTTTTATGCTGAATTTTCCCCTCCTAGTGTCAAGTGTTGTATCTTAAAATTTACAGAAATATGGTTTATGTTTTGTGGTGACTGGTTGAAGGAGTTATCTAAAAGTGGAAAGTATTAGCTCTGGTTAACTATAGAAACTATATTTTTAATTGAAAACAAGAGTAAACGAGGAATATAAAGGGAGTTTAAAGACAACATATATAGTATGAATGTATAGACACTATAGATTTTGCTATCGAGAGAATTTGATCTTTTTTTTCTTTTACTTATTCTTCTTCTTTTATAGGTTTTTGGAGGTTTATTGTAATAGTGATGTGATCTCCGGCGTGGGTCAAGTGGCTTTATGGTAGTTTTTAATATCTTTATTTTTCTTAGATTTTGTTTTCATGGAACGCAGCATATGAGCTTCTTTTGTTGAGACATGAACCGAAGGAGCATATCGCATTGGTTTGATTCAAGGGAAAAGAAGGTATATTGGTTCAGTTCGAGTGGAAAGAAGGTGAGTAGTATTGATGAACCGGTACATGAATAAAAGAATATCTTGACTTAGATAACAAGGGAAGGGGATATGGAGATCAAATCTGGTGCGAAAATATAGAAAGAAAATATTGCGTATCTTTAAATTTTTTGAAAAAAAATGAAAAGGGAAGCGCGTCAAGGGTCATTAGATTTTTTCTAAAGTTGTTTAGATTAAAAATTGGTCAGTCATTATTTAAGTACTAGATTTTCAACTCGCGCTACGCGCGAGTTTATATTAATAATTAGTATTATTTTATTTTAATTTTTAAACACAAAGATAAATGATTTATATACATTTTATATAAAAATGTATTCAAATCATAATTTATTATTTTCCATACTTACGTTTTTATACAATTGTATTCTTTAAATATCTAATATATAGATATCTTTTTGTTTGTAGATGTGAATGTGTAAGTCTATTTATAAACATATTTATTTGTTCATTAATCATAATTTGTTTTTACAAAATGGATTGTTCTATGTGTATTAAACTATTCCACTTTAATAAATATTTTTGTTATTATTGTTTATTTATTTTCTATCTAAATAATATAAAAGATTATTTCGTATGCACAATATCTAACTTTATTTTGTATTTACAAAAAAAATAGTTTATCTTTTAAAAATTTGGTTATATATCAAACAGATTTCTTTGTTGATTTTTATTTTCTTACTAAATAAAAATATTGATTTTCTTTTTATTTTGAAAGATAATGTTTTTGAAAATCTTCAAAAGTCAAAAGTTAGAAATAAAATAATGATTTATCATATTTTTTGTGTTTGAAAATAATATGTGGACGCTATCAATGCCTCATATCATCATTTTATATGATATATGTTATTTGTGAATATTTTCAATAGTAGCGTAAAATTTGAAAATCACGTGTTTTAAATTTATATAGTTATAATAATTTGTCTTACATTTTAAATTGATTCTTATTTTTAGTTATCTTATGATAGTTTTTCAAAACATGTTATATTATAATCTAATTTATTTGTAATGATTTACTTTCATTAGTTTACCATATTTAATATTTATTTCTATTTTATTTTGAAGTGAACAATTTTAAGGAAATATTTATATTTAATAAATAATAATTTAAAATGTTAAATTCTCTAAAATTAATTTTATCTTTATTATCTAAAATTCTTGTATTCTTAAGATTATTTTTTGTTAGTTAATTTTATGTTAATCTTTTTAAATATTTAATTTATATATCAAACTGATTCCTTTAATTTTTTGCTTTTTTTAGTAAATATAATATTGATTTTGTTTTTATGAGAGAAAGTGTTTATGAAACTTGTCAAAAGTTAAAATTAAAATAAAATGGAAATCTAATATATTTTATTGGTGTTTGAGAAAAATATGTGGACACTCTCAATGCTTCATATTATCATTTTATAAAGCATATGTTATTATGAGTATTTCCAATATCATAAAACCTTAACTTTGAAAATTATGTGTTTTAAATTTCAACAGTTATTATTGTTAAAATTTTATATTTTAAAATTAATTATTAATTTTAGTTATTTTATGTTAGTTTTCCGAATCTGTTATATATTAAAATAATTTATAATTGGTATACCATACATATTATTTAGTTTTATTTTATTTTTAAGTAAAATCTTTTTGGGAAATGTTGATATTTGAGAAATAATATATTTAAAGCTAACTTGTCATAATATGATTATTGGCATTAAATCCTATATGAAACTCTCAATGGTTTATAGTCTCAATATTTTATACACGTGAATTTTTATTAATAATTTATTTTTATTTAATAATAAACTTACAATAATAAAATAAATTGATTTATATAGATTTTAGAAGATTATACTCAAAATATGATTTAATATTTTTCCTATTTTTTCTAGATTCACATTGTCTTTGATATTTAAAATTCTTTTGAATTTTTTATTAATTAGTTTTATGTTAATCTTCCAAAGATTTAGTTTATATATCAAACTGCATCCTATATTTTATTTAATTTTTTAATAAACTTATATTGATTTTCATTGTATTTTGAAAGAAGCAAGTTTTGGAAATCATGAAAATTTCTTAAGTTAATAAATAAATGGTAATTTGACATATTTTTCTTAATGTTTAAGTAATCTTGAAGGCATATTATTTAAATTTATACAGTTACAATTTTTTGAAAATTTTCATTTGAAATTAATTAGTACGTTTAATAATTATTTATGTTAAATTTCGAATTTTATAAATGCTAAGTTAATATATGTATAATGTTTTTACTTTTGTTAACTTTACCATATATGATATTGATTCCTATTTTACTTTCAAATAAGTAATTTTCTCAAAATTTTGACATTTTATAAAAAATAATTAAAATAATAATTTGGCATATTATAATTGGTAGTTTAAAGTTTCATGTGGATGTATTGACTGGTTTATAACTTCAACTTTTATAAACTTGTGAGAAATTTCCTTGTAACTTGTTTTGTTGTTGTTGACCAAGAAATTATTAATCCTATAGATCAAACCGGCTTCTAGATTTGCCTCATTGTTGTTCCATGTAAAATTTTGTGTCAAACATTATATAGTATTTATTAATTTTATATTTATAATGTGAATAAAGTTGTTGTACCTTTTGATTAATAATAAATGACTCAAAACCTATAAGAAAACTACTTTTCTTGATGTTATGTGCTCCCCAAAAGTGAACTACTCTAGCATGAATTTCATTCTTGTTAGATTCTTTTCTAAGCTACATCGAAAACCAAAGAGAAACAACGTTGTGTTAATATTTCTCTTCGTTTTTAAATATTTTTTACTTTGTCAAAGTAAATCTTAAAAATTCTTGGATATTTGAAAACTATTTATACTCACCCTAATATTTTATATATTAGAAAGTTTCTTATTTCATACATTAAGGGAATTTCGTTTTTTAGATGTTTTAGTTTTTGTTATTTTAACTACTTTAACATCAAGTTTCCTAATATAAAGGATATAATAAAATTCGTTTTTTATACATTGTAAATTGTTTAGATGATTTTTGTAACTTTTACTATTTTAACATTAAATTACTATTTTTTTTCTAAAAATCTATTTTACATTTTTTATATTTAAGAAGAAAATAATGTTTTGTTAATATTACGATTTTATTTTTGATTTTCCCATATTTATAAGCAAGTTGTAATATATGCATATTTGTTTTGCTAGTTTAAATTATAAATGGAGCACTAATTTCGTTTTTAGTATAATTTATGGAAATATTGATATTTTGTAAAAATAAAAACTAATATCATGATATGTCAACCTAAGAAGAAATAGTTTTTTTGTTAATATTACTGTTATGATTTTTGTTTTTCTATTTTATTATAATTTTACAATGTTTTTTAAGGAAGTTATGAAATGTTAATATTTAGTTTGTTAATTTAAGCTATATATATATATATATATATATATGACTAATTTTGTTTTATTTTAATTTATGGAAATATTAACATATTTGAAAAAGGCTAATTTGTAATAATATGATTGGTCGTTTAACATCCTATGTGGACGCTCTCAATGGCTTATAGCCTCAACTTTTATATAGTATAGATTTTTCTTAATGTTTTAAGTAATCTTGAAGGCATATTATTTAAATTTATACAGTTACAATTTTTTGAAAATTTTCATTTGAAATTAATTAGTACGTTTAATAATTATTTATGTTAAATTTTCGAATTTTATAAATGCTAAGTTAATATATGTATAATGTTTTTACTTTTGTTAACTTTACCATATATGATATTGATTCCTATTTTACTTTAAAATAAGTAATTTTCTCAAAATTTTGACATTTTATAAAAAATAATTAAAATAATAATTTGGCATATTATAATTGTAGTTTAAAGTTTCATGTGGATGTATTGAATAGTTTATAACCTCAACTTTTATAAACTTGTGAGAAATTTCCTTGTAACTTGTTTTGTTGTTGTTGACCAAGAAATTATTAATCTTATAGATCAAACCGGCTTCTAGATTTGCCTCATTGCTGTTCCATGTAAAATTTTGTGTCAAACATTATATAGTATTTATTAATTTTATATTTATAATGTGAATAAAGTTGTTGTACCTTTTGATTAATAATAAATGACTCAAAACCTATAAGAAAACTACTTTTCTTGATGTTATGTGCTCCCCAAAAGTGAACTACTCTAGCATGAATTTCATTCTTGTTAGATTCTTTTCTAAGCTACATCGAAAACCAAAGAGAAGCAACGTTGTGTTAATATTTCTTTTCGTTTTTAAATATTTTTTACTTTGTCAAAGTAAATCTTAAAAATTCTTGGATATTTGAAAACTATTTATACTCACCCTAATATTTTATATATTAGAAAGTTTCTTATTTCATACATTAAGGGAATTTTCTTTTTTAGATGTTTTAGTTTTTGTTATTTTAACTACTTTAAACATCAAGTTTCCTAATATAAAGGATATAATAAAATTCGTTTTTTATACATTGTAAATTGTTTAGATGATTTTTGTAACTTTTACTATTTTAACATTAAATTACTATTTTTTTTTCTAAAATCCTATTTTACATTTTTTATATTTAAGAAGACAATAATGTTTTGTTAATATTACGATTTTATTTTTGATTTTCCATATTTATAAGCAAGTTGTAATATATGCATATTTGTTTTGCTAGTTTAAATTATAAATGGAGCACTAATTTCGTTTTTATTATAATTTATGGAAATATTGATATTTTGTAAAAATAAAAACTATTATCATGATATGTCAACCTAAGAAGAAATAGTTTTTTGTTAATATTACTGTTATGATTTTTGTTTTTCTATTTTATTATAATTTTACAATGTTTTTTAAGGAAGTTATGAAATGTTAATATTTAGTTTGTTAGTTTAAGCTATATATATATATATATATATGACTAATTTTGTTTTATTTTAATTTATGGAAATATTAAAATATTTGAAAAAGGCTAATTTGTAATAATATGATTGGTCGTTTAACATCCTATGTGGACGCTCTCAATGGCTTATAGCCTCAACTTTTATATAGTATAGATTTTTCTTAATGTTTTAAGTAATCTTGAAGGCATATTATTTAAATTTATACAGTTACAATTTTTTGAAAATTTTCATTTTAAATTAATTAGTACGTTTAATAATTATTTATGTTAAATTTCGAATTTTATAAATGCTAAGTTAATATATGTATAATGTTTTTACTTTTGTTAACTTTACCATATATGATATTGATTCCTATTTTACTTTCAAATAAATAATTTTCTCAAAATTTTGACATTTTATAAAAAATAATTAAAATAATAATTTGGCATATTATAATTGGTAGTTTAAAGTTTCATGTGGATGTATTGACTGGTTTATAACTTCAACTTTTATAAACTTGTGAGAAATTTCCTTGTAACTTGTTTTGTTGTTGTTGACCAAGAAATTATTAATCCTATAGATCAAACCGGCTTCTAGATTTGCCTCATTGTTGTTCCATGTAAAATTTTGTGTCAAACATTATATAGTATTTATTAATTTTATATTTATAATGTGAATAAAGTTGTTGTACCTTTTGATTAATAATAAATGACTCAAAACCTATAAGAAAACTACTTTTCTTGATGTTATGTGCTCCCCAAAAGTGAACTACTCTAGCATGAATTTCATTCTTGTTAGATTCTTTTCTAAGCTACATCGAAAACCAAAGAGAAGCAACGTTGTGTTAATATTTCTTTTCGTTTTTAAATATTTTTTACTTTGTCAAAGTAAATCTAAAAATTCTTGGATATTTGAAAACTATTATACTCACCCTAATATTTTATATATTAGAAAGTTTCTTATTTCATACATTAAGGGAATTTTCTTTTTTAGATGTTTTAGTTTTTGTTATTTTAACTACTTTAACATCAAGTTTCCTAATATAAAGGATATAATAAAATTCGTTTTTTATACATTGTAAATTGTTTAGATGATTTTTGTAACTTTTACTATTTTAACATTAAATTACTATTTTTTTTCTAAAAATCTATTTTACATTTTTTATATTTAAGAAGACAATAATGTTTTGTTAATATTATGATTTTATTTTTTGATTTTCCATATTTATAAGCAAGTTGTAATATATGCATATTTTTTTTGCTAGTTTAAATTATAAATGGAGCACTAATTTCGTTTTTAGTATAATTTATGGAAATATTGATATTTTGTAAAAATAAAAACTAATATAATGATATGTCAACCTAAGAAGAAATAGTTTTTTTGTTAATATTACTGTTATGATTTTTGTTTTTCTATTTTATTATAATTTTACAATGTTTTTTTAAGGAAGTTATGAAATGTTAATATTTAGTTTGTTAGTTTAAGCTATATATATATATATATATATGACTAATTTTGTTTTATTTTAATTTATGGAAATATTAACATATTTGAAAAAGGCTAATTTGTAATAATATGATTGGTCGTTTAACATCCTATGTGGACGCTCTCAATGGCTTATAGCCTCAACTTTTATATACAATTTTTTGAAAATTTTCATTTGAAATTAATTAGTACGTTAATAATTATTTATGTTAAATTTTGAATTTTATAAATGCTAAGTTAATATATGTATAATGTTTTTACTTTTGTTAACTTTACCATATATGATATTGATTCCTATTTTACTTTCAAATAAGTAATTTTCTCAAAATTTTGACATTTTATAAAAAATAATTAAAATAATAATTTGGCATATTATAATTGGTAGTTTAAAGTTTCATGTGGATGTATTGAATAGTTTATAACCTCAACTTTTATAAACTTGTGAGAAATTTCCTTGTAACTTGTTTTGTTGTTGTTGACCAAGAAATTATTAATCTTATAGATCAAACCGGCTTCTAGATTTGCCTCATTGCTGTTCCATGTAAAATTTTGTGTCAAACATTATATAGTATTTATTAATTTTATATTTATAATGTGAATAAAGTTGTTGTACCTTTGATTAATAATAAATGACTCAAAACCTATAAGAAAACTACTTTTCTTGATGTTATGTGCTCCCCAAAAGTGAACTACTCTAGCATGAATTTCATTCTTGTTAGATTCTTTTCTAAGCTACATCGAAAACCAAAGAGAAGCAACGTTGTGTTAATATTTCTTTTCGTTTTTAAAATTTTTTACTTTGTTAAAGTAAATCTTAAAAATTTTTGGATATTTGAAAACTATTTATACTCACCCTAATATTTTATATATTAGAAAGTTTCTTATTTCATACATTAAGGGAATTTTCTTTTTAGATGTTTTAGTTTTTGTTATTTTAACTACTTTAACATAAAGTTTCCTAATATAAAGGATATAATAAAATTCGTTTTTTATACATTGTAAATTGTTTAGATGATTTTTGTAACTTTTACTATTTTAACATTAAATTACTATTTTTTTTTCTAAAATCCTATTTTACATTTTTTATATTTAAGAAGACAATAATGTTTTGTTAATATTACGATTTTATTTTTGATTTTCCATATTTATAAGCAAGTTGTAATATATGCATATTGTTTTTGCTAGTTTAAATTATAAATGGAGCACTAATTTCGTTTTTAGTATAATTTATGGAAATATTGATATTTTGTAAAAATAAAAACTAATATAATGATATTTCAACCTAAGAAGAAATAGTTTTTTTTGTTAATATTACTGTTATGATTTTTGTTTTTCTATTTTATTATAATTTTACAATGTTTTTAAGGAAGTTATGAAATGTTACTATTTAAGTTTGTTAGTTTAAGCTATACTAGATTTGGACCCGCGCAACCGCGCGGGTGTTCATTAATTTACGATATGTATAGTAAATGTTTTTCAAACATAATAATATTATATAATAGGTGTTTTAATCAAATAGATTATTTCAAATTTTCTATGTTATACAGGTCTTTCAAACATGTGTTTGTTTCTTCTTCTATATTTTATTGTTTTTTAGATTAGTATTTCATTTTTAGATAAAGTAATATAAATATAGCTTGATTAAATATTAGTATACTTTAATTTGCAAAGATAATATAAACTTTGATTTTTTTTTGCTAAATTAATATTATAAAGAATTTTATTAAAAAAAATTTTAACAATTTTTTTTAAACAATATAATTTTAAATAATATATAGAATCTTAATACACATCAATAATTTTTAATACACATTAGTATTTGTTTTTGTTACTTTTAAAAATGAACTATCAAATTTCAAACAAATTACATTGACATATATTAAATAAATTACATACGATGTATACTATTAAAAATATATCAAAAGTGTAGATTTAATCTAAAGATTAAAAATAAATTATATATTAAAAGTAAATAAACCAAAGATATTTAAAATATAATATATACTATTTTGTATTAATTTTTTACAATTTAAATGTTGTAATATTTAAATCAAAATAATATACTTAGTCCAAAGGAACTTTACATTCTAAATTATCTTTAGCCCAATATACAATTATTGTAAGCCCAAATAAATAACCTAACTAATTTTTTCCGGGAAAAAAAAGTATATACCTTGTTATAAACCTAACTCAGCTATTCAGTTGTCGATGATCATCATCCTAGAAGATTCACATACGTTTCATCCATGGTATCCCTGAGAAACCTTGTCTCCACCCAAGGCCCGCTTCTTCAGTAAGGTGATGAGCCTTTCCATACCGGGTGATGGATCTATGTTACTTCTCCAAGAAGTCAACACACGCCTTGTGTTCTTAGGGAGATCATACATGAGAGAAGACAGAGGAAGCATGGTGTCTGTAATATGGTCAAAGCTTTGCCATAGACTACGACCACAAGGTTTCCTGAGTTTAAAAAGCTCGAATGACATTGGTTAGATGTGAGAGATTCTTGTCCAGATGACCAGAGAAGTTTTTGTTTCTGATCAAGCAAGATGGGAGTTCCGTTACTGCTGATTGTGAGATTTGCAGTGAGGGTTGTTACTGGAGTTTCTCTGTTAGCTACCCAAACGTAGACACGTGGACTGATTCTCTTGAACCAGATTCCAAGATACTGATGGTTTTGAGAGGTGTTGGTACTGAAGAATCCTAGCTCAAAGGATCCATCAGGAGTGCTCAGAGTTTGTGTTATGGACAAAGGATTATATGTGGTTATATTTGCAAAGGTATAAGTTGAGAACATTGTTAACAAAAGCAAGCATGGAAAGTAAAGAGTATTCATCCACGAATCTTTGTTATGAGTCTTACTTTGGGTTTGATTTGTATGTGTCTGATTAGAGCGAGACTTGGGTCTTATGATCATGTTTGTCACACTGTATGATAAGCCAAATAAAATGAATGAACTGAAGTTACTGGAACAATTAATTACTACTGACTTTGGAAATGTTAGGATCAAACTGATTTTTTTTTGGTTTTGTATTTGCTCCTAAGATGTCTTTGTCTGTTCTACTATTTTTCTCTTTGGATGTTACAGGAAACTAACATTGGCTCAGGTTTCATCCTTCTTGTATAGGAACAACGATAGAGACAGCTAAAAAGCTAGATCACTTTTACTCTGATGAGTGTTCCCATGAAGAGCAGAGTTTGGAAAACTCTATTCACTTTCCAAAAATACGGATGCTGCTAAGGTATATCTATCTCTCATATAGTCAGCAAACTATCTCTACTTTTTTGGGGCTGGTCAAACTCGTGCTGTACCACAGCCTGACCAGGCTTATAACTAAATTGGGGATTTTAACTTCCATTTAAAACTATATCTGCCATTGCCAACAATAATAATGTGAACTGAAGAATGTTTAATGTCTGATATAGTTTTAACATATAGAAAATAATTTGAAAAATGTCAAATGCTATTAAAAAAACAACATGAATCCATAGATAAGTAGAAAACAGCTCGGAGAAATTGAAGTACAATAAAGAACAACTTCCTCTCTTCGAATGAAGTGCATACATCTGAAAATCACATCACGTTTCAAAGACATTATAAAATATAATTTTAGCATTTAATAATAAACTATAAAGAATAGATAGCTAAATTACATACCTCATCATGCTTCCTTGGCTATTAGATTATCGAAAACTTCTTTGAAAACAACATTGACAGTCTTATGCTGAGGTTTACCATCTTTGTCGACAATCAAAATTTTCAATCCTTTTTTGGATGTCACCCTAGAAATAGCTACATATAACTGTCCGTGTGAAAACACAGGCTGGGTAGGAAGAGACCAACTTCTGAGAGAGATTGCCCTTGACTTTTGTTTATCGTTATAGGCAAAGCAACAGCTAAAGGCAATTGCCTTCGGCGCATCTTGAAAGGGCAGTCTCGTATCAGATGGTGTTATCAAACAATCTAGGAATATACTGTCTTTCCAACATTAGACCCTGTGATAACTTAGCCGCAACCATAAATTCCATCAGTTGAGTAATCTGTAGCCTTGTTTCCATTCATTAGCCTTCTGGAGGATCAACATTCCTAAAGAACCATAACTGGGCAACCAACTTTCAGGCGAAGTCTATGATTTGGCAATCCAGAAACTTTAATTTTGTTTAGAAAATTCAGAGTCAAGTGCCTCATCATTCACTGCTTTGGTATCAGTAGGATCAATACTATCGTGCACTTAGATAAATCATTTCTTCACCTAACAAAATAAAACATAGTATGTAGTAAGCGTATATAAGAAATAGTAAATATTAGCTCTAAAATAAAAAATCAAACACTTCCTCATATAAATTACCTTCCAGCTTATCCAACATGTAATCATTGATCATGTTAACATCCTCAATTGGTTGGACACAAAATAGCTCTCTCCTGAAAAAATTTAGCGTCTTTGTTTCCTTTTAATGAGGAAGGTTCTCCGTAGACTGCTTTGCTAATTGCCTCTATAGGTTCATCAGAATCAGTAATCAAAAATTCAGAGGGAATCTCGATTTCAGATACTCCATCACAACCTTCTCCAAGTGTTCCATCACCAACCTTTAAAATCCACTCAGAGAATTCCTTAAGATCCCTTAACTCATCGACTGACAAACCTCCAAATGATAATCGGCATGTTCTTAGTCAATTGAGCACTTTACAATGATCCCACAAATACGAAGAATTCATAGACGCATTAACAATTGCAGCTCTACAACCTCCATTTATCACAGGGAAGCACTTGTCTGAAGTCGCCACCAAAAACTACAAACCTTTTCCACCAAAAGGCTTGTCGCTATGCTTCCCAATAATATCATTCAAGCTTTCTATCGAGTGCCTCAAAACAATACCTACTCATCATGGGGGCTTCATCCCATATAATCAGTGATGCCTCTTTCACCAAATTAGCTTGATTCTGATCCATGAGCCATAGTACCACGAAGAAAACTCATCTGGATTAAGTGGTATCCCAAACCTCGAATGAGCAGTCCTACCCCTTGTAACAACAAAGAAGCAATCCCACCTCGATGCAACATTAAGAGCAATATCACCTCGCGATCTAATAGCTGCAGATAGTAATTTCCAGAGAAAAGTTTTCCCAGTGCCACCAAATCCAGACACAAAAAACATTCCACCTCTTTCCCTCATCAACGGCAGCTAAGATCTCATCATATATTTTTCTTTGCTCATCAGTCATCTTTGGGAATATCTCTATCCAGAATTTTTTAACAATTCCTCACGATCATAGTTTCTCTCGTCTAATATCAACACATTTGAAGCTTACTACCTGTCTTTGGTAATTGTGGCATAGACTTATATTTCGCTAAAGAAGTCCCACACGCTTCAGTATCTTTTTCAATCTCCAGCAAAGCGAATTTCTTTTTCTCATCATCACTTAACAATAGTCCTGCGGAAAATAATGTAATCAATTTAAAAAGTTAAAAATCAAGTATGAAACATTTTGCTATAAAATAAATAGTCAACAAAAAATAGTGAAGTGAATAAACCTGGCCTATTGAAAGTTTTACGCTTGTGATGCTCAATATCATCTGAAAGACATTCCCAAGTCTTCTCCCAAACACCTCTGGTGTAGATAAACTGTTGTTCATTGAGCATCCTAACAAACAACTGTCTTAGGTCAGCTCCTGTGCATTCGTAGCTTCTCCTTAGAATATCATCAATGGTACTCTTGATCATCATCTAACAATCCTCTAGCATAACATGCATCTTTGTAGCTTGGATAAACAACACCTTCAAATGTTTTGATGTCATCATAGCTCGTAGGACCTTTCACATAGTTCAATAAAACACGGAGATAGTAAGCATCTTCTTGATTACGTGGAGCATAGTTGATCCGGCCGACACTGAATCCCCTTTTCCTTCTTATGAACTTCTTCTGCCTCTTTGGAATAGGTAAAGAAGTTAGGAATCTGAGCATATGTGAGAGTTTAGCCAGATCATCAACTTTACACAACTCAAACCATGCTAAGAACATTGTATTCTGAATAGTTTACGACTTATCACTGTTTGCAGCTTGTCTTTTTTCTGAAAATAATGTTCTGTTTGCCTGGTAGATGGAAATTTAAGCTTCTCAACTGCAGTAGACCTATAAATGAATGGGAAAACTTAAAAATTCTCCATGATGCTTCACACGAAGAAACATATCTACAATACCAAATTCAAACACATTCCATTACTTTTATTTATATCATGTACTGAGAATAAAAAATTCAGTTGTGTAGTTAGGATAGAAAAAAAATACCTGCAATCAAAGAAGTCCTTGAATTCATTCCTCTTTTTTTGGTTCACTTCTCCTACTGGAATACCAGCGCCTCTGCAACCATGTGATCTGGCGGTTTCTACTGCTACTGTCACACGATCACTTTCCTTTATTAATGTACTTAAATAAGTACTTTATAGAACCAGACTTGGTTGCACCACTCTACATTAATATGAGCACGGTAACGTAGAGATAGTTTTTTGTTATAAGGAATAACAAATCTGTTGTCACACTTCACCCCATTCTTCTCTACATAACGATCCATATTTTCTCTTCTACGGTAGATTGAAATCCTTCTTTACTCACTGTCGTCTTATCAGTAAATGATTTCGGGTAAAGCTTGAACATTTCCCATTTTCCATGCAAGGAGAATTCATATTAGCAGCTCCACATGGTCCATGAATCATCATATCCTTAACGATCTCGTACAGCTCTGGTTCTTCAGACTTATCAGGAATCTCAGCTGAAATGATCTTGTCGATATCATCTGTTGTGGGAGCTTAGCTGTAGGATGCATAAATAAGAGAATATGAGCATGGGTAGACCACGTTTCTGAAACTCAACCGTGTACATAGCTGCAAGAGAAAGATAACAAACAATGATTTAGATAATAATTGAAAATATAAAAGCATATGATCAAGAGAGCGAAATAATTAACTCACATGTATACGGTTTTTCAAGGATATGCTTCTTAGTTAAATCATTCCATCAATGAATCCAGTTTTCATTTTGAACATCCTGCAAATGATGTCTGATCTGTCCTCATGCCTTTAACTTTCGGCTCTTAAGATGTCTTGTGATCTCTGGCCATTTAGGATTGCATGTAAAAGTGATGAAAAGGGTGGGAAAACCAAAATGCTTACATATAGTCATTGCATCGAGGTAGAGGTTTTTTCATATATCTAGGACCACCAATGAATGAAGCTGGTAAGAGAAAATGAAGATCCTTGCTCGGCCATATCAATCTTGCCAGCATTTTCTGACTCTTTGATAGAGTCATAACTATCAGACGCAAACTCGTCTGGTGAGTCCTCAAATAGCGTAGGCGATTGGATTCTATAGTTGTGTAGCCCATCCACAACAAACTGCTGAAACAACCTTCTTGAATTTAGGATAGTATGAGCCTCATTCTTACGTTCATGCAAACGAAGGCAAAGAACTGCCTCATGCTGATATTTTTCTTCTTCAGTTTCTGTGTAGCTTTAGTATCACCTTTCTTTATCCCAAGCCTGAATCCATCCTCTCCATGTACGAATAAAAGAGGATACTGAAGTGGAAGATATGAAGCATGTATTTCATCAATCCTTAGCAAGTGGCCCCTGGCCAAAAAAAAAAGTTGGGTTATTTATTTTTACAAAAGTAAAATAACAAAGTCATTTTTTTTTCTCGGAAGAAAACCAGTTTAACTAATTTATCCTGCACTGATTCTAATAAAAATCACCCCCCATGATTGATCCTTAGCAACTTGCCTGATTTTTGTTGAAGAACAATATCCCTTTTTATTCATCTCGAGATTAAAATCTCCAGGAATTAGTGCAGCAACTTCTGATGATGTTGGTGTGTCATATGTTCTTCCATCCTTTGCTCTATCACTTACTATCCTCATATGAAAGAGTCTTTAGGATTGATGGTGAAACGATCTTTTGCAGACCTGAACTGTTTAACATAAGGGTGGTCTCATTCAGCAATCTTAATCAGAAGGTCGATGATCTCCTTCTTAAGTCCCATCACCCTTTTTATAAGCTTTCGTTTGGCCCCCTTTGCTGTTTAAAAATAACAAATTAAACGTTTAGTTTATAGTCACAGTACACAACTTTGAACTTGTTTTATAAAGGGCTAAAGTCATAAGTTACCTCAAAGCATTTGTTTCGATTTTCTATTTTCATTTTCAGTGTCAACGATGTAAAGTTGTCCAACTTAGCATCATTTCCAGTAGGTGGTTGTAAACTAACCAATTAAATGGTAATTCTCACCTTGGAGTACAACATGTTTGGACCTTTTCCCTTCGAGCAGATTTATCAACCTTTCCACCAAGCGAAGTGAATGAGAACACCATGTTATAAGCTCTTGTGTTTCTCTGAAAATGCTTGCTTAATTTATCATCTCCATTCAGCAAATTCTGTAGCACTTCTGGTGGTTCTTTCAGTAATGGTAATTGCACTTGTCCTTGCATACACAGAGAGCAAACTTAGGTAGGCTTTTTTATGACGCCTATTCAAACGTTCACCAAACCACATAATAGCTCCACAGTATGTGCATGTGTAAGTAGCATCCCCTTCATCTGAATAAAGCTGTATCTAGGAAAAAAAAGGTATACGAAATGAAGTTGTACATATCAGATATAGAAACTGGCACTTTATACCATCTTCTTTGGTAATTCTTTTTTGGCTGGCTTTTCTGTTGCATGAAATGCTTCTTCGAAAAGTCTTGCCAGAGATTTGACTCTGTCCCTGTTGGGTAAGTGATCTGCCTCCTTAGGGACAAGTAAGTCAACTAATTCAATTTCTGGTTCCGATTCTGAAACTGTGTTTTTCTTGTGAACTACATGCAAAAATCTTTGTTGAAAATTTTCGTCTAATCTACCTACATTTAGATAAAACATAAAAAAAAAATACTAGTAAGAATATCATAAATAGACTACTTGGTATATATGATGTAAAATTACTTTACAATACCTTCTAAGTCAGAATCGTATGCTAATGCATTCATACTCTCTTCACTTTCATCACCACTCATTTCCATGGTGAAATGAATCACTATCGAATTTTCCTCAAGACGATCATAAAACTCCTTTTATTAGTGTTGTATTCTAAGTCAGTCCGTGGTCTCTTTCTGATGCCTGATTTGTCTAGCAAAATAATACGTGTGAAAAAACAGTTTATAAGGAAAGATTCAGTTTATATGATTGATACTATATTACAGTACTGATATTTATACTTACATGCAGAGATGTGATACAACTCTCTGTAAATGTCGTGTGAAGCTTGGCCATCCCACTGTCACACCAACTGAGCTAAAAAACATAGTTTTTGATAAGTAAAAACGAAACAGGGGTGACCTAAAAAATTGTCATTAGAAGTAAATATATTGAACGATACTTTAAAGCATTTGCTTATGTTTCTTGGTTGTAGATGGAGTAAATTTTTCGCTTCTATTGCTAGTAGGTGGATGGTACCAGGGGTGATGTATGGAGATTGAAACAGTGTCTTTAAAAACAGAACAAAGGAACATCGAGACTTGTGTTAAAGTTCTGTTCTGATTTCTAGTTTTACTGACTGTTTGTTGTGCTAAATCAACTTGTAAGCTTAGACGGATCAATTTGTTTTTTTCATTGTGCTGCAAAAATGTTTGTTGATAATCAAAAACAATATACATAAGTTAATCACTGGGATGTTGCATATATTTATTTTTAAATGTACCTGACACGATGGTGTAGCAGTCTGCTTACTATCACTGGCATACGTGGATGAGATAACAGAAAGTCAAGCCCTGCGTTTTTCTTTTTTGGGTTTGAAAGGATATCTAGTTATTAGTTCTACAAATTAGTTATTGTGTTATTGCCATATTATTTAGTTCCTATAATCTAGAATCCAATCTGGCTTGTATATGTATTATTATGGTTATCTTAATATAAAAAGAAGCACGTTATTTTTTATCCTAATTCTGATATATTTTGTTTTGTTTAACTTCAAACAGATAATACATAAAAGAAGCACGTTATTTTTTGTTTGTTCTGAAATAGCTCAGCCACATGATTTTTATTATATACAAACTATAGTTTATAGATTTTGTTGTTCCATTTAACGTACAGCTTATTTGGTTAAGATTCAAACAGGTTTGTTTCTATTTAATTGGGCTATAATAAGTTTTATCTTGTGACTAAACTGCCTGAATGTAAGATTTTCAGTGCTTTTGTTTTTATATTATTATATTATCTAAATGGGTTATAACTTGAAACAATTCTTTATTAATGAAACTCATTAAACAAATGGGTTTTTTATGAAACAACATTTCATAAAAGACCTATTAACAAAACATTCATTAACAAGAAAAAAACGCAATCAGCAAGAACAATACACCAAAAACACATAAAGCAGAAAAGCAATACTAAAAATTCCAGCTAGTCATCTATTAATCTTCTCTCCATCTTCACCACCTTAGTGGCAAGCATTTTTTGAGTTGAAGATCTGTCAAATTGATCTTTTCTTACGTTTTGAATGGGGTTGAGAACTTCTGTACTCATTTGCTTCAGTTTTTTCTGTAAAGAACCTAATATAATGAGCAAAAAGCAGTACAAATAAAATGGTAATGATACAACAAACATGAGTCAAAATAATGGTTTCAAAAATACTCTCCACCAGACACTAATAGATGAAGCAGAGCTAAACATGAGTAATAGGCTCAGAGTTGGACTGCGATTGGAGAACCTTACTGCCAGACATACTTGTGAAACCAGAAAGATATCTGATGCATATTGTAAGATTTTCAGAGGCAAGAGTACACCAGATTTTCCACCATCTGTTAGAGCTTGAGGCAAAATATCTGGATCCTTCATCTGTATATAAAAAGATGAACATAAATATGACACAGATATAAATATATCTGTGATAATAAAATCATTTATACTCTTGATAGGTAACCATCAATACGATTCAGCCTCACATCCAACAACGACTTTGGGCAACAGATCAAGAAGCATCAGTTTGCAAGTACTTGTGTCATCCTTGACAATCATGCAATTTGAATCTGTTTCAACAAAGCATAATCAGCACAAATCTAACCGTTGGATGTTACAAAAATAGATATAAGATATATGAAAAGATGTAGATATATAGCAGAAACTAACTGTGGGGATACAGTGTTGGATATTGCACCACAAGTTGGTGCACGGAACATGGTTTGTCATACCTGAGTCAGTTTGATCTATGGCAGTTTGTTACACCTGTTGCGGCTAACATGACCAAAATAAACGCAGCCCAGTGCTGTAATCAATCAGATTCGAGTTGAGCAGACGATTTTGCAATCCTGCTTCCTAGAGAAAAACACAAAGATCTTCATATTAAGAAAACGCATGTTGCAGTACTTTGGTAGAATATAATATATCTAAGGTTTACGCACACACTGAAACCTGTGTTGCATTGATGATTTCAGAGATAGGGTCATATAAGTCATCCAACACATTCAATCATCAGTAATGATCTTGATAACATGCTTATCTTTCTTGGATCAGTTAGAGCAAGAGTAACACTCATCAGCTGGCACACTGATAAAATTTAAAACGAGTTAGTAGGTAACAAAACATCACAAGGATAAAGTAGTACATACATAAGCTGGTCATCTACGTCTCTTTTAAAGCAGGCATCTGGTAGGTCAGGATCAGATCAGGGATGAATCAAGGCATATGGTGATCTGGGTCACATGTCTACAAAAAATAAGCATGGGATATTAGTTCAAATTACAAATATAATTGATACATATCAAATATAGCTGTGTGGATAAAACTGCAGATTTTTATATGAAAATTGTTTTAATACCTTGTAAAAACCAATTTTAGCAAACCGGATCATGCAGACCATATTAGGATTATTTGTTTTAAGGACATGTTCTTCAGTTGTTCTGCATATTTACCCACAAACACATGCATGCTTTGAACCTGCCCAAATAATAAGTCAAGATGTTAAAATAAATCTGAAAGCAATATGTAATAAATCGTGTCACGAAGAACTCGTAACTTACTTGATGTCATTAAGTGAATTCAACTGTTCTTCTTATCCTTCCGCAGCAACTTGAACAGTTTGGATGTCACGAAGACGTCGTAACTTGTGCCAATTACATCTGTTAATAATTACATTCTAATATTAGTACCGACTAGTACATATATATCATGTAAAAATCTCAATGGATTACTAACCGATAAGGAAGTGAGATATCAGAGTTCATTTCCAATTTTTCAAAGGAAAAATCAGGAACTCATCATTCACACTCAAAAGTACTTCTGGTTCTATAGAGGTTTCTTCAATGAGGACATCTTGGTAAGGATGGTTTGGGTCGGTAAGTCCTCTCGCTTTGACACAACTGTAATGTGTCTATGAGACGCATTCCACAAGCGTACTGTTACCCTCTGTCGTTTTGAAGCCTTTCTGACTGAACAATGTATCTTAACTACCTGTTTCAAAAGAGATATAAGTTAGTACTGTAGAAAATTTTATGTATGGTATAAAGTACCGTTTAAAAACATATCTTAACATTTGGCGTAAATTATCTCTAAAGATGAAAAGAGAATCATAAAAACGATATGGAAGAGGGTACAGTTGAATCGGCGAAGATTTTATCTCTAGGGTATACACCTCCAAAATTGGTTTTCTGCTCAGGAGTGAAGCAACTTAACCTGGACTCCCTGTTTGTAAGCTTGAGGTCTTTTCAGAATACGAAAAAGCTTTGTCATAGCCATAGGTAGAACTTTTTTTCTTTAGTGATGGTTTCTAATTATGGCAGAGGTGTCGGTATATATAGATTGCTAGGTTTGTTAGGTATTTTAGTAGTTAAGATATCGAAGATGAAAGTATGCAAGTTATCTATTATCAATTAGAGAATATTATGTTAAGTTGTTATGATTACTTTATATATTAGATACTGATATCTTGCTTGTATATCGTTATCTTATATATTTAAAATAGAGGATATTGTTCTTAGTTGTTTCTATTATCCAGTTAAGAATATGATTTTTTAAAAACCATCAAGTAACTGGATATGGTTGCAACAGTTTTTTTAAAATTCGATAATTTAATTGTGTGATCTAATTAATTTTAATTTTATGATATTGTATGACATATATGAAAATGATTTTAATTTCTTTGGTCAAAAGCAGTTTGTATGATATATATGAAATGATTTTATTTTATTTGGTCGAAAAGAGTAATTTAATTTCATAAATATATACGTGATAATAAATTCAAACTATGAAAACATAGGTAGAGAAGAGGCTAAAACAAAGCATAGAGAATGATCTTTATTAGTATGCAATATGTTATTAGCATATCAGTAAAAAAGTTCTAGTTTATGTAAAAGAGTTTACCAAGACAATGCTCGAGTTTTTCACCACGCTCAAGAAGTTTGTCCTTTGCTTGTCATTTTTATGCTGAGTTTCCTGGAAAAAAAAAATACCCACAACCATTGTTAGACATAGAAG